>PISX010027791.1:0-22502 GCA_004024625.1 Mellivora capensis | reverse complement strand
TTTTTAATTTTTTTATTTGTCAGAGAGAAGGGAGAGAGAGCGAGCGAGCACAGGCAGACAGAGTGGTAGGCAGAGGCAGAGGGAGAAGCAGGCTCCCTGCCGAGCAAGGAGCCTGATGTGGGACTCGATCCCAGGACGCTGGGATCATGACCTGAGCCGAAGGCAGCTGCTTAACCAACTGAGCCACCCAGGTGTCCCTCCCTTCCTGTTTTTAAGCGGTAAGAGTGACAAGCTACTTCTCAGGTGACCAAGCAGCCTTCCTATAAGGTCACGCTTTCAGTTTCTCAGCCTTTTTCTTTCCCACGGTGTCTGTCATCAGTCTCTGAACAAAGGGTTCCAGAATGTGGGATGGGGGAAGAAAGAAGACCCATGACCAAAGGTGTGTGGACACAGATGGGACCACCTCTCTCTCTCAACCTTCCACAGCTCACCAGTGTTTAAAAGGACAAATGTCTAACTCATTTTCTAGGGAGTGAATGAATTATTTTCTAGGGAGGGAATGAATCCAAGGACCTGCACAATGAGACCCCAAGCTACATTTCTGATCTCATCTGTCCTGATTCTTGCTATGCCCCAGCCTCACCAGACAACTCAAAGGCCCCTAAGCTCATCAGAAACTCCCTCTCACACTGCTCCCTCTGGCTGGAATGGCTTTGATAAAGTATCCCTCCTGCCATGCTCCTACTTACTATCCCGGGCCATGATCAAATGTCATTCTCCGTTTGAAATCTTCCACGAAGCCAGAAATAAGGACTCCTGTGTTGTCAGACAAGCATCCAAGTCTGAATTGTGTTATAATTATTTGAATGTGACTCTGTTCCCCCTAAAAAATTATAAGCTTGGTGAAGACAGGGACTGTATCATATTTACATATTTGTGCGTGAGCCCCAGTGCCCAGCTTAGGGCTTCACACGTACAGAGACTCATTACATCTCTGATGAATGGCCCCATTGAGTGTCCACTGGAGGCCCACTGCCAGACACAAACCGGCTGTAGTGTGATGTAATTTGATTACCCAGAGTGATCAGAAGAACTGACAAGAGCATCTTGTAACAATGGGAAAATCATGTCCATAAGGAGACAAATTGAGGGCAATGGTTTCTCAGACAGGCAAGGGAAAATGATACCCACATCAAATGAAAAATGCCCAGGAAATGTAGGCCTCGCTACCTTGAAAGCACTTTCTCTGTCGTTACTCTCTTACTCATCAGGCAATTTGGTTTCTTAAGTAAACTTCCCTTCAGGAAAGACGGTGGGTGGTATGAGTCAATCCTTTTTATTATCGATTGCTGCGTGCTGCGTAACAAGCTATCCCAAAACACACGGACTTAAAAATAGCCATTTTTTCTTGCTTACGATTCTACTGGTCAAGAATTCGGATAAAGATAAGCTGAGTCGTTCTTCTGCTCCCTGTAGCTCTGGCTGGGTTTAGTGGTTCACCCACCATTCCCTGGGTGGCTCAACTGGGCTAGTTCCGGAAGCCTCCATATACATATTTGGCACTGCAGCGCCTCCTGGTGGCCGTATGACTAATGGGTTTCCTTGCAGCTTGCTGGTCTCAGGGTAATCACGCCTCTCACATCCATGCTGGCTTCCAAGAAAGTGTGCCACAAGCCGTGAAAGTAGAAACTGCAGAACTGTTGGACTCCCTCAGAAGTACAGAGTTGGTCAGTCCTGTCACACTCTATCCACCAAAACTGGTCAGAGGGCCATCCTGGATTCGAGAAAAGAAACAGTCTCCATCTTCCAATAGGATGGAGGGCAGGAATTTGTATTCATTTTTAATCTACTACACCTCTTCTTCTTGGGGCCTAATTAACTTTGAGTAAACCAAATGTCAAAGTTCTATGCCTACTAGAATGGGGGCATACACAATCAGACCATTCATTAGCATGAATAAGGTCCTTATCATTACAACACATAAAAGGTATGCCTTACCTGACACTTACTATGTACTTCTGAAAGATGTCTATACTTCAGTGTTTTGGAAAATGAATCACATTTTAAATGCATCAAAGGAGTTGGCTTATTAAAAGGAATCTATTCTTTTGTGGGGATTTCTTTGCTTGCTTGTTTCTAAGACAGTTCCAACCCTCCTTATCTTTATTCATTTCAGTAAAGACTCTTCCATAAATAGGATACTGAAGATATTTATAAATATATTATTAAATAAAACTTTATTTTGTAAATTATAAGCTTTTTTACATAAATAAATTCACAAAGAAGAAAACAACTACTGTCAGAATTACTATAGATTCACTAACATTTTTGCTAAAACCCTACCAGTCTGGAATTTTTACAATTGCTGTTGGAAAAATCTAATAAGTCAGTGACTTATAAGTGGCCAATACATCTTCTGAATCAAGACCTGAAGTATTTGTTCAGCAGAATCTCAGGTGGTGGTTTTGAGAGAAGTTACTTTGGGAATGATGAATAAGAACTGTCATTTAATCTTTGCTTTCTGGCTACATTAACAGCTAAATACCCAATCTGAAACTGCTAAGGCTTGAGAGCTGCAGAACACATAGTTAATTAACCTAGATAGCATGAGAAAGGGCTAGAGTTTCCAGGTCAATTTTAATTTTCTCAAAAGGACCAACACAACTTTTCCCAGTCACAGGGAGATCTATATGTCTCAATAAATTTTTGTGAAGTGAATTAGTGACAGAATGCATAAGTAAATGTATTACTCACCCTTTTCCTCAATGTGCTCTCAAGAAACCTACAAACACACTGGAAAGCCCATTTAAATACACAGGATAGTGGCCGCATGAATGGTAAAGAGGGAATAGATTTCAGAAAATATTTTGGGGGATCAAATCAAGATGTGGAGATCCAGTTAAATGTGACAAGAGAGTAGGAGGAAAGAAGTTCACAGATTTCAAGGTTGGGTGACTAGGTCAATGGTGCTGATGCCAAATGGGTTAAGAATAATAGTGATGCTTCCAATGCCAAATAGAAGAATGGCTCAGTGGGAAAGTCTAATACTTGTAGACATAAGAAAAGATGTCCATCAGGCCACTGGCATATTCAGTCCTGCTGCTTGGGGGAGAAGTCAGAGTTTAAAGATGTAGGTTTGAAAATTGTCACCTTATGTGGTAGTGATGCCATGAAAATGGTTTAATTACCTACAGAGTATGGGGAGAGAGGACAGGGCAGTGACAGATCCCAGGGAAACATCAGCACTTACCTGGCAGGAGAAGGAAGGAAATCTCCTTGGAGACAGGGAAAGAATAACCAGAAATATACAAGAATTGTGCAAAGTCATATACTGCAGGATCCAAAGGATCAGTCTTCCAAAGAGAGGGAACAAACCAGTCCAGGATACCTATTAAAATGAGACTAAGGAATGAGACCAAGAAGCACCTTGCGTTGTAATATGTACTAAGAAAACTCGTGGCCCAAGTAATTAGAAAGACCTACCTACACATCCTTTGATGTGGCAATTAATTAGTTCTATGACCTGAGGAAAGTTCTTAACTTTTCTGTGGCTCACAGCTCTCATCTGAAAACAAATAATAGTAATTAAACACCTTAATTACTATTTTAACCACCTCATAGGATGATCGGAGTTCAATGAGAAAATAAACACATGAACATCAGCCCATTGTGAAGTAAAAAGCAGGTTATTTCTCAATTTTGGTAGAGAGATTAATGATTGTTAATAAATGCTTGAAAGTAACAGTAGATGAGAAGAGCATAAGGAACTCTGCTTTGATGACGCTTTTTGGGAAAGAGCTTCTTGGTTCATGGAAGTGTTATTTTACTCAAGAACTAGTAAGTCCTGCCTCACATGAGGCAAGGGATGCCACTCTACCAGCAACAGCGCTAGGCTGGGATTCAAGGTCCTCATCCCGGACCTTGCCTACCATCTGTGCCTCTCTTCATTGTCATATGCCATAGTGATTATTTGATGCAGGCCTGCCTCCCTTCTAGACTGTGAGATCCTTGAAGACAGACCATGCCTTGTCCATTGCCCTTCTGTTTTTATTGATAGTGCCCAGCACAATGCTTGGAACATAGAAGGGGCTCCATAAGTATTCACCAAAAGAAAGAATAAGTGGACAATGACTTCAGACCATCATTCAATTTTAAACTTATCATAAGAGATCAAAATTAGGTTATCAGTTTTCTCTACATATTTTTTATTAGTTTTCACTAAATCCTTAGAGAATTAATATTTTCTTTAGACACACACACACCACCAAGAAATGCTTGATCTGTTATCTGGAATAGATAAATAATTGTAAGCAGATATAGAGATGAAGGGTTACAAGTATTTGTAATCATTTGTCTTAATGAGATCAAACTCTTCTAAGATGATATTCAATAATGGAATTTCAAGCATCCCTCACCATGGAGTACTTGCCTCATGAACAACCAAAACTGATAACAGGATGAGCAGCATGGAGCTCTAGCCTAGAAAAGACACTTGCCCTTATGTCTCCCACTATTTTGCTGATTGTCCTTGAACCTACCAGCATGGGTGAACCCTTACCTCACTTCACTTCCAAGTGAAAGATACTTGTTGGGTTTTGCCCTAGGGGGAAAAAATGCTAAGAACCTTAAAAACAAGAGCGATTAGAGTGAAGATGACTTTGGCAGCTCAGGATGGTACATCTTTGACCTGGGGCAGCCACAGCCTACACCTGACAATAGAGCTGCTGGAAGTGTCACTGAAAGTCACAGTAAAGCAAGTATATCCATTGTTTGGTTCAATTGGTTGAGCAGAAGAAACTACAATTATTAGTCATAGGGACTTGCTAAATATAATTGTGTTCCTTGATTTCTATGAGCTCACTGCTTACCTACATAGAAGTTTGCCTTTGAGATGTTTTTCCACCAGTATTATCAATATCCTTGGAAACGTGACAGTAAGTGGCCCAAATTCAAGTCAAATGTCACGTAACATCAGGAAGTAGTAGGCATGACTTCCAAATAAGCAGTCATATCTGGTTTAGTGGCCAAAGTCTGGTGTTCCTCCCTTTATTTTTTTTAAAGCCTCCTCCTCTCACAAGTTAGACATAAGATATGTCCTCAGACATCAACCAAGAAACATCCCTCCTCTGAGAAGCATCCAGAATGCTAGAAAGTTCACATTTCTACCCATCCATCTCCACAAAGATTGTGATGGATTCAACCAGGGTTCTGCGCATCATGGCCACTCTCCAACAATCTCGTCCAGCACCAGACTAACTGAGAGTCTTGCTGGTGTCTCGGAAGTGTTTTCATCCCTTGGTCCAGAGTAATTCTCTACATTTCATGGCATAGATGGATCTTGTCAATAATCAACATGTGATGGTTGTCATCCCTGCTCCAGTGATATCATTCAAGTGCCAGTAGTGTCATTTTCAACTCTCCAGTCCTGAGTGTCCTGGTGAGAAATAGCCCCACAGACAGCTTTAGTGATTCACTTAAAATATTGTGTTTTCCTAAAACAATTCAGTATCATAAACAAAGAAAAAAATAGGACAACTAGACAATGCATGAACTTTATCAGTGCCAGGGAAATAATCATACAAAGAAATAATTCCAAGGAGCTGCCTTAAACTGAAGAGAAAATTACAGAAGGAGTATAGCATGAGCTTAGTTTCTGTTGCTGTTTGTAACAAACTGGGCAGACTTGCCTGGAAAGGCTCCCAACTTAACACCTAGAAATGCTTCTCACGTGAGAGATCCTCAATGTAAGATTCATCATCAAAGGTCACTAACTCTTCAATAACATTGCTACTGAATCATAAGTAGGGCTTCAAAATGACATCTTCGTAGGTACTTAATCAATGAACCTTCCTAATTCAGAGTACATCATAGAGATAAAAGCTTTGTGTGCCTCTTTGTATGGCAATCAGATTCTTGGGTTGGCCATGACTTGTAATTCATTTTATTATCCAATAGGTTTCAGAACACAGAACAATATAAAAGGCAGGTGGAGCTCAAGTTCCAGGTGGGGAGGAAACAGTGTGAAGGCCAAATTTGCTTACCCAGAAGAAGGTGAAGGGTGGTATTACTGAGGTGAAAATAGTGGAGAGCATTTTAGTGCCCCTAGGGAGCAGGTAAGCGCTGCTGGGATAGGGGGAAGACCAGGGAGAAGGTCCCTCTGGGTTGTAGATTCAGGGCCCCTGCTCACTTCCCTTCCATCTACCTGTTCCTTCTCCCTGATCCCACACACACAACTGGAGTATTTATTTCAGGGTAGAGTTTACGCACATTGTCTTCTCTGATAGACCACACTTCCCGAGCTAAAAATCAATTCCCATTGGTCTTATCACGGGAGAGAATATTTGAAATTGAAATTAACTTGGAAAATCTGGGAATAAGCTCCCTATAAATTACAGTCATTTTCTGTGAACTGCTTTTCATTTGTGACCAATATGCCTATAACTTAGTATATAACTAACTGATTAACCCTTCTTAAATTTTTTCTTATTACAAGAGTAAACTCTGTTCATCTATATTCAGACATCATTTGTTCTCCCTTACCAAGGCTGTCAATGTTAAAGTAAATTAAAGGAGAGATTGTCTGATCAGTGTATTATAAAGTACATATACACATTACAAAGTATAGCCTAAGTCTGTCCAGAAAACTCAACTTACTTCTTTAGGATAATTAGTCATAGAACTCACATGTGATTCCACTTTTATGGTAGATGGTATACACTCATGGCTTGATTCAAGATGACATTAAGATGAATATTCTTAAATAGGATGTGATAATTCAAAATACATCATTGGAAAATATTTACAGTTCTCTTGTCAATTATAAGGATTGGTTTGCTTAAGCAGACTTCTCAATATATCTCACTCCCTTTTGTAAAGTAAGAATTCCAATGTCTGAGTTTCACAGATGTCTGATTTGCAAACAAAGAATATGTCACTCACAATGCCCAAGGTTTGATCAATACTTCAGCTCAAAAGTTCTCAAGCCAACCCTCTTGTTATGCGCTGTTCCCAATAGTGGTTGTATCAGTGGAGATGCCTGCGGTTGCGAGTAACAGAAAATCCAGAGGAAAGTGGCTTAAAAACCACAAGAAAAATGTGTTACCTTAGGTAGCAAGAGTCTGAAGGTGGTCAGTTCCCAGGAGCTTGGTGCTCTGCAGATTTCCACTCTGCTGTGCTCAGCAGGTTAACAAACCCTTCTTTATATTTGCAAGTTGGCTGTAGCAATTCCAGATGGTACATGCAGACATGATATCCAGCAAAGAAGGCGGTCCTCTCATGCTTCTCTTTATGTATTTCAAGGGAGACAGTTCCTGGAGGCTTCTTGAACACCCCCCACAATTGTCTTGTAGTAATCAACATTTGCCTCTGGGGCTGGTGAGGGGTCTTTGGAGCTCCTGTAAACCCAGTTGCTAAACAAACACAGTGCTCTACTAAGAAGGAAGAAATGGGGTGGTCCATTTGGGATAAGTAGTCAATAGTTTCTGCCACAGGGGTCTTCCAAAATAGTTCATTTTGTCCTACCCACCTTAATATTAGTATGAATTTATGTATTTATATCTATTCAACCCCTTTAACATTTTCACCTCTATAACTCACTCATGCTTCCAGATTTCTAGGAAGACCACCAAAATTTTCATCATACTTCCATTTTCTCTCCTGAGCCATTTTTCTCCTAGGAATTCTGAAGAATGACGAGATACAAAATCATGTATTATTTGGAGGCCTGCCTAGGGATTGAACCTCTACAATCATACAATTCTGGAAGAAAACCTACCTGATTTTGATGCTTCAGCAAGGAAACACATAGATGCACTGTTACAAACAAAATTCAACTAAGTAAATTTTAAAGATCTTAGTGAATTTACTGAACAATTCATGAATCAGGTAGCATCCAATCTAGCTAGTTAAAAAGAGCTCCAAGGTGCTATACAAAATGAAAGATGTACATAAGCAGGAGAAAACAGGAACAAGGAAGTTAGACAAGGCAAAAAAAAAAAAAAAAAAGAGAGAGAGAGAGAGAGAGAAAGAGAGAGATTGGTTATTTCAGGGTTATTTTTCTTTGAGGGATGTCTGGAGTGTATCAGGCAGATTACTACACTAGTGCTGATCAGTCAATCCCTGACTGACAGGTTGGAGATTCCATTTCTGGAGGAACAGAAACAGTAATTAAGTTAAGTCCTGGTTTGGTGGCATGGGACTTAGCATAAGTGACTTCATTTGGGTCCAACAGTCTTGTTTTTAACAGCACCCACACATTACCCACCCAGGGACAATGGAGCAGCCACTCGGCCCAACCTTTCCCGGCCACAGCTTTTTTTCAGACTGGGCATACTCACAATGTTCAGAAGATGACTTTCTCACTCTTCACATCCTTTCTGTGCTCACAGATTCCCATCAAAGAGAACTAGAGGAGAAAAGCCCGACTACTCAGATTTGTATCTACCCAGACTGGTGTCCCTGACTCAGGTAAGTCTCCCTCCTCTATACCAGTCTTGTATCACTGGGGCCCTTGGATCAACAATTCTTCTCCTGGGTAAGATGTGAGTCTGTTCTAGGATTTTTCTTTAGCCTTGATCACAGCTAGATATGGAGGGTTTCACTGGCGTGACAATTATTGATAGCCACGTGGTCATCAAAGGAAAAAACCCAATAGCAGGGAATAGTGTCATAACCTGTCATTTATAAACCCTGTCACCGTGTCAATCGCCCTTAGAAATCCATTACTGCCCCCACCAGCAACATTCCTTGGTGAGACAGAGGTCAGAGCTCTCTCCAGCTGCTGGGAGAGTGAAACGTGCTAAGGCCACAGGGTCAAGAGGTGCTCCCAGGTGCAAGGGCTTGAAATTCATTAGCCCTTTCCCCGTGGCTGGTTACACATGTGTGTGTGCCAGGATTGCATAAGCCTCCAGAAATTTCTATCTAAACCTAAACTGCGAGCCCCACAAAAAGAATGGTGAGGACCAGCATAATAATATTACACAGAGAGCCCCATTCTGGAGGAGCCATTCCAAATGGTCTATGCCTAGTCTCTTTCGTGTGGACCCTGTACATAGGAGCCCCATCAAATGTACAGAATAATGGCTCTGCTTACAGGCATCTGCCTTTTCAAAGCTTCTTTCCTAGTTTCCTATTAATGCCAGCCACAGCCACACTAGGGGCACTTGAACACCACATTCATTTGCAAACCGAGTCATTGGCACAGGTACTGGTGGTACTTTACTGGGCTGGGGCAGGACGCAGGGGTGGGAAGCACAAGGGGGGGTTATGGGAGGGGTATATTTATTTTAACATGTCTTCGATAAACCCATCAGTATTCGAGGAAGCTTCCGAGTCAGACTTTGGGGACCAAAACCTTAATTATACAATATAATTGTTGTTAATGGAACGTGTACATTTCAACCCAGCAAGACTGGTGGTGTTTAATGCCGGCATGACATATTTCCCAAATCGTTCTCTTTATTTGTATAAATAGGGAAGAAGCAAAAATTGCATCAGCTCTCTGCATAATGAAGAGGGAGGGAATGTGCAGCCTGTACTATGTGGCCAGATGCTCTTTTATCTCTTCGCAAATCAACATGCAGAGCTGGTGGTCCTCAAATAGAAAGCATTTTTCCTAAGGGATGGCAGCACTGTACGTTTAGAATGATAACATTCTATAAATAAATAAAAAAGATTATTAAGAACGCTCTGTAAATCTCCTAGTCAAACACCCCTTCAAGCAACCATCATCAGTAATTCAGTTTGGTCCCTTAATCCCACTATATACAAATACACAGCATAAATACAGTATTTAACAAGCACCAGAGAAAAAGCAGCACTCTTGCAATAAAGACTCATTTAGGAAGAACGCACATCCCTGGCCAGGAGTCTTGTTGGCCCCCCTCAGATTTTAGTTCTTCATTTGATTCTCCTGCCTGAACAAGACGTCCACATCACATGAATAGATCTCAGGTATAACCATCTATTTGATAAAACCTAAACATATTAACTTGGTTCCCACATTCTTTTTGTTCCACTTCGGTGAATTCACAGGGAGTCCATTAGGAACCACATCACAAGTGCAAACACCCATGGGCTTCCTTAAGCCATGACACTCCAGTGGGGTTTCAACTAGATCAGAGGCAGAGAAGAGAACAGATCTGGGATCCATGGGAATCTCATGGGATCTGAGGTCTAGTGCTGGCAGCTTGCTTTCCCCATGACTGCCTCTTTCTCTCTGCTTGTTCTTTGTCTTTGTGTGTTTTCTCTGTGTTTCTTGCTGGTCTCCCTGAAGATCCATCTCTGCCTCTTTCTTCCCTAGCCCCCTCAATTTTTGTCTTCTTTGTCTGGATCTAGGATCTCGGTCAACATGAGGACTGGGGTAACAGGGAGGGTAACACACTCTGATGGTGAATACAGCCGAAACATGACATCCTGGCTTTCTTTGCTGGCTCCTATTGACTCATGACGGCATGCAACCACACGGCTGGAGTCTGCAACCAGACCAGTGCCAAGCTCTTTCCTCAGCTCAGTTACCCCCCAAACACAAGCACTCCTGGTATCTAGTTAAATGCATACAGTGCTTTTTCCTTTCTCCCTCAGCCTGAATTACAGAAACCATATTGCCCAGGTGCCACCAGAAGGCTCTGCCAATTAAAAATCTTCTCAGTGAGGAGCCATTTCTCAAGCTGCCCATGGCAGCATTCCAAAAGCCCAAGGTGTGCTTCTCTCCGTGTTGATTGGTGTGTGAGACCAGAGGACGGGCCCCTGAATCCACTTCCATCCAGGAACACTCACCATCAGGAAACCCTCATTCTACTCTTCCCCTCTCCTTTTTTTTTTTTTAAGAGTTTATTTATTTATTTGACAGACAGAGATCACAAGTAGGCAGAGAAGCAGGCAGAGAGAGAGGAGGAAGTAGGCTCCCTGCTGAGCAGAGAGCCCGATGTGGGGCTCGATCCCAGAACCCTGGGATCATGACCTGAGCTGAAGGCAAAAGCTTTAACCCACTGAGCCACCCAGGTGCCCCCTCTTCCCCTCTCCTTTAAGACCTTCTGGTTTAGTCCCCACCATGCTGGGAGTTTCCAGGCATTCCCATACCTCCCCTGCCAGGCCCAGAGATGTGACACTTTCCACTTGAGGACCAGTCCAGAGGGCAACTCCAGGGAGAGTCTAAGGCTCCAAGTTCCCACACTGAAGCCACAGCCAAGGTCAACTCAACGCCTTAGATCTTCAGCTCACAGGTGATAGAGCCAAAGTGGTTTCATTCACGATACATTTAGCAATTGTGATCTAATACCTGACTTTCCAGGTATTGGTTAGCAAAAGTTAACTTCTCGAAGTATCTGATTCTTAGTTTTTCTTTGCTTTTTATTATATTCAGATTTTCGATCAAATAGGGTAGAAATATCTAGGAACTGCCTTAGTTGGCAAGAGCTACCCTAACATAATACCATTGACTGGGTGGCTTAAACAACAGATACATATTTTCTCACAGTTCTAGAGTCCAGAAGCCCAAGGTGAAGGGGTCAGCAGGTTTCATTCCCCTGAGGTGTCTCTCCTTGGCTTGCAGATGGCTCCCTTCTCACTATGTGCATGCATCCCTTGTGTCTTTGTGTATCCAAATTCCCTCTTCTTATAAGGAAGGACATCAGGCAGATTGGATCAGGGCCTACCATATGACCTATTTAACCTTTGTTACCTCTTTTCTAGGTCCCATCTCCAAATACAGTATATACTGTATTTGATGCATATATAGAATATTGCATATATGTACTAGATGCATGGGTAGAATATTCTAGTAAATTCTATAGTACTAGAAGTTATGGTTTCGACATATGAAATTGGAGGCGCACATAATTCTGCCCATATGAGGAACCATCATACGTTTCAGGTAGCATCCAAAGGTTTACCAGGCTTTGACTAGAAAGAAAGAGATGTGCATCTAAGACCTATTTTTAATTCCCTATTGGTGCGTTACGGTTTTCGTAACATAACAATGACATTTAATGAACATTGTGGAGATAAAAAAAAAAAAAAGAAAAAGAAATTGTGGGCACAAACAAAATCCTAATAAGTCTCTTAAGAATCTTTGAAACTTAGCCACTCAAAGCAAATTTCCTCTCCTGGTTGAAAACAAAACAAAAGAAAAAAGAGCGGGTTTTATCTCTGAGGTGTTTTTGGATGGGGTAGATTCTTACTATACTTGTTTTGTCCTTACACTATTTTCTGTGCAAAATCTTGACTGTCTTCTGTTGTTCTTTATATTCGTTGCATTCTTATAACGAGCAGTGCTCCTGTCCAGGTCTCTACAGGACATCTATGCAGTGTGGGATGTAGCAATAAGTACGAATCTTCTGTTGCACTAGTAGCAGCCTGTTCTCAAGTCAAGGGAGGCGGATAAGAAGCAAAAGCATATGTAATGCTTTCCTGTTTGACAAGCTTTCCATGAAACATAACCCCAGGTTTGCTTCTTTATTTCTCCCTTTAATAAATGTGATGGGCAGTTTGGAGTATGAACATTATGAACGAGTAGGAAAATTCCTGCTCCAGACCTTAATTAATTACACAAAGCCATTCTAGAAGTCTATCTCCCATGCTCGTAGTCCTGATGTTTCAGCAGCTGCTCACAGGGAGACAATTCCCTGAGGTGTCTCTGGCCCTGGCCACAGTCAAGCCAGGCACAGTGAAGGATTCCATAGGCCAGCAGACCCAACCACCAGGCAGGCCGCCACCTGGCAGGGCTTCTCCCCGTGGGGGTCCTCTGAGACACAAAGAAGTTTTTGTTTACTCTAAACCAAACATGAACTATACCATCTCGGGTGCCCTCTGTGCCTAAAATCTGCTATGTGTGATCTAAAATTCAGATAAACAAAAGGGAATTTTGGTCAAACATGGTAAGAAGAGTACACATATTTATCTCTTCCTCCATCCCTGTCCAAACCTGGACAGAATGCCCATGAAAGAATTAAAGAGATGTCAATCCACAGATCAGTGAGAACTGGAGAGGGAACAGCAGTGAGTGAGAGCTGGCAACACACTTTGGGGGAAATACGAAGTAGTGGAAAAGTGGCACTTAGCTCAGCAGAGCGGAAGGAGCTATAAGCTAGCGAGGAGCAGGTGCACCCACCGAACCTGGAGAGGCTGGGCACATGGACCCTGCAGGTTCCTCCATAGCTGGGGGTGACGCCTGGGCCCGGATAAGAGGTGCTGATAAAGTCTGCATGTACAGTATGTCTATGTCTCTCCCCCCACCAAGCACCAGCCCTGCTCACTGGCCCCCACCAACCCATCCTTGCTCCATCCCTTTCAGAAAGACAAGACTGTATTCTTTAAAGAACTTGAGCCAGAGAATCTTGAGACTCGGGTGACAACAGGCCCAGTAGATGGGGAGTCAAGTGGTAGGCTGAAGCTCACAAGGCACTGAGGAGAAAGTCTGTTTTCCAAGCACCCTTCCTGCCTCTGCTCATGGAACATGAGTGTCTGGATATACTTCCCATGCCGAGGCATAAAGGAACATTCTCCAAAGAAATTCACTTGCCCTGGAGAAAATCTCCACAGAGACCCCATCTGAACCATTCTTCATTAACTAAGCCAGCTCACCCCCTAATAAACTTACCAAAGGACAAGCCACCCCTGCACACAGAGTTACCTACTGGCTTCTTATTGGAGAAGTTCTTAACCATAAGTGAACATCCAAAGATCAGCAGACATTTGAAGAAGTTCTCAAAAATGCAAAAAGAGAACTAAACAAATAAACACTTTTTTAAGGGGCTAAGAAGGCATAAAGGCAGTAGAGGGAACAAAAGCAAAACCCAAAGGAAAAAAAAAAACCTACCATCATATCATCAGAGAGTTTTGAGAAATTATTGCCTTCACAAAACAAGACAGGATACAACAAAAAAAGAATGGTCAAGGTGCATAAGAAGAGTTTAGGGAATTAAAGATATAATAACCAAAATAGAAAATATTCAGTAGGACACTTGGAAGGTAAGGTTGAGTAACTCTCCTCAAAAAAGTGGGGAAAAAAAAGAAAAAGAACTAAGGGGAGAAAGGAATATTAGAAGACCAATCTAATGTGTCCAACATCTGGAATTCCAGAGAGAGAAAATTTAAAAATAAATAAATAAAATAAATAAAGGGATGGAAATGATCAGTCGTTTTAATTTCTCAGAACTGGAAAACATGTTTCCTTTTTTGTAAGATTTTATTTTTTTATTGACAGAGAGACAGCACAGCAGTGGGAACAGCAGGCAGAGGGAGAAACAGGCTTGCTGCGGAGCAGGGAGCCTGTTTTGGGGCTAGATCCCAGGACAAAGCCGAATGCAGACACTTAACCCACTGAGCCACCCAGGTGCCCCCAGAAGACATGTTTCAAGAGAGTGTCCAACACAGTGTATTGAGAAACAAAAAACAAAAATCCACCACGACAAATACTATGAAATTTCAAAATACAAGCTATAGGAAGATCTTAAATTTGCAGAGAGAAAGCCTATCACAAAGGACAAAAAATAAAAAAGCCATTGTGCCTCTAACAAGCTACACTGAGGCCAAATGACAATATAGCAACGCCTTTGATATTCTGAGGTAGAAACAATTCTTAGTCTATGTCTAGAAACAATTCTTAGTCTATGTCTACGGCAAACCAAGCTTTTTTTTTTTTTTTTTTTTTTTGACAGATAGAGATCACAAGTAGGCTAAGAAGCAGGCAGAGAGAGAGGAGGAAGCAGGCTCCCCGATGCGGGGCTCGATCCCAGGATCCCTGGGATCATGACCTGAGCCAAAGGCAGAGGCTTTAACCCACTGAGCCACTCTGGCGCCCTGTAAACCAAGCTCTCAATAAAGCATGAGGGTGGGATAAAAACATTTTCAGAATAACAAAGACTAAAAAAATACAACTCCCACACACCCTTTCTCAAGATGTCAGTGCTTAGCTGGTGTTAACTGGAATTAGCGCTTCACCAAAATCCTTTCTCAGTTATGAAGGAAAAACCATTTGGAATACAAAAAAAGAGAGGAGAAAATCAATCGCAGGAAGATAGCAAAGAAATCCCAAGGCAAGGATGGAATGAGCCTGAAAACAAGTAGTGCAGAGTGCACGGGGTTGGAGAAATTTGGAAGAGTCTCCCAGGTTGAAGTAGGAGCAAGTGGGGGAATTCTAGATTATTTGAAAAACAAAACTTATGGAAAACTGCATGAGAAACATTTTACACTACTGTCAGAGAACTTGAAAAAAATTAATCATAGGTTCATAGACTACTAAACAAATGGGGGAAAAAAGACAATTTATTAATTTCTGGGGGAAAAGGTATATGATAAACTAAAGGTAAGTACAGTAAGCTACTCTACTCCATTCCCCATCCATCGGTCCTATTGGATGTTCTAGGTTGGAAAACTGATGCATGTTTATAGAATATGTTTTTTTCTGTGAAATTTCAAACTTAGAACTGAGAATACTTTTTTTAGCATCTCACACTATAATACAAAAGCTATGGATAAATAACCCCTTTATCCATGGTTTCGCTTTGCACAGTTTCAGTTCCCTGTGGCCAACCACAGTCTAGAGCAGATGACCCTCCTTCGGACATGTGGTCAGAAGGTCAACAGAAGACTAACGCTATGTCACAATGTCCATCTCATTGCCCTCATCGCACCTCACCATGTAGGCACTTTATCAGCGCACAGCATCACGAGAAGGGTGAGTACAGTACAGTAAGATGTTTTGAGAGAGAGGGATAAATCACATTCACATAACTTTGATTACAGTATATTGTTATAATTATTCTATTTTATTATTAGTTACTGTTGTTCATCTCTTCCTGTGCCTCATTTATAAATTAAGACTTATCATAGGTGTGTATATACAGAAAAAAACATAGTATCCATAGGTTAGGGTACTTTCTGTGGTTTCAGGCATCTACTGGGGGTCTTGGAGCATATCCCCTGTGAATAAGGACAGGGTACTGTGAGTACTTATTTGCTCAGTGGTTAACAGTATTTGCATAGCCACAATAAGGTAAACCCTGAACAGAAACCAAGCAAATGTGATATAAATATGTTGAGGGGGGAAATGGGAGGGGAAATAACTAGAGAAAATCTCCACTACCATCATATGAAGTAATAGGTAACATCTAAAAGAGGTAAATCCAGAATTAACAATATTACCAAATTGTTTACAAATATGAGTGTACATAAGAAAAGACCTTAAAGACCTAGCAGTGGTTGCCGATGGATACAGAAAGAAGACGAGCTGGGGAGAATTCGAGATGGGTGCTGCTGAATTGGATTCTATGACTTCTGGTTACATTGATTTTTTAAAAATTATGTTCATAGAGAATATGTTAACAAGTATAAAAATAATACTAAGTAGATGAATATATGGGAATAGTAGATAGAAGAGAGAGGAGAGGAGAATAAATAAGGAGGTAAGACTGTTTAATTAAATAATTGGGAAGATTTCTGTTGAAGCTCGAAACCATGAGAGGAGACACAGGCTGAGCCAGCACGGGTGCCCTTTTGCCAGAAATGGTAGAGCAGCATTGGGCAATCAGGTAGAAATGAATTGCTTTTCAAATTATGTAGGAAAAATTCTGGCTTAGATTGAGAAAAAAATAACATTGGACTAAGGAAAATGCACTGACTTCTGGAGAGTCTGCAACCAAAAAAACAGGAAGGGCACCTGGGTGGCTCAGTCAGTTGTGCGTCTAACTGACGGTTTCATGCTCCTGAGCCCGAAGTCGGGCTCCCTGCTGGGCAGAGAGTCTGCTTCTGCCTCTGCCCCTACCCCTGCCCGTGCTCTCTCTCTCTCTCTCTCTCTCATATATATATATATATATATATGGCACCTGCCTTGTGGACAGAAATCTTCTGACATGGTCACCCAGTTTGGTTCCCCCATTTTACATTTCAGATTCTACTCAAAAGGCTGCTTCTTCATGCTACAGAGAGTCTGCTACTAAATGTTCAACATGTACCTTAAGTCAGACCCAACTGACTTCCTCTTTTCGTGTCTTTTCCTCTGATCTCAATAAATCCATAGAAAAGAGCTAGTTATGAACTTCTACTGGTCAGCTCTAGAATATGTATTTCCATGGTGAAAGTTGGCACATAGTGTCTTTCGAAGCTTCCCTCCTTGTTGTTCTGTTTGAGCTGGACAGTAGCTAAAGAGATTTTTATTAACCCGGGATCAGTATGTAAGACAATACTCCATGCAGGTGCGAAACATTCTAAGTTGTGAAAAACAAACCACATAGACAATTTAGGTTGCCATTCAACTCTGGCTCCAAAACTTTTGTGCCACATATTTTTGGCTGAGCTCCTACAAGCCCACTTATTAAAAGCAGTACCCCCCTGACAAGCAGTGTGGCCATTTCCACTTTCCCAGTCCAGGATTAACCAAGACTTTCTGCAACCTGATTCCAGGTTTGCTTTGCAGCATTTCTGCGTTAGGCCTCTCTACACAAGATGGCAGCTCTCCAAACATAACATCATGTCTCATCTTCGCCCTTTTCTCCAAATTCCAAACCTCCAGAATGCTTCTCCTTTGTTCTATGTTTGGAGGTTTTTTTGCACCCTTCCAAATACGATTCAGATCCCTCTTCCCTCTTCCTGTCCACTTTCCCCAAACCCCAATGGCTGAGATGTTGACTCTGCCCATGAGTTTTGGGAAACTTGTCCCCTTTAGTGTTCCACATTGTGTATAAACTCTTTTTTGGGTGATCTCAAATATTTCTATTTGAGATCTCAAATATTTTAATCCTTCCACTATCTCTGCTTATCTTCTCACCAGATTATAAATGCCTTAAAGGCGGGACATACATCTGAGACTTCCCTTGTCCCTCCCTACAGCAGCCAGTACACCTCAATAAAGCTTCCTTTATTTTATTATTACTGAATAAGAAGTGTTTCCATAAGAGATGGCCACCGCGAGTTACAAGGATCATTTCTGCTCCAAGATCATTTTTGCGCAACATAACCGGTCACCCACCTTGGATGACCTCCGAGGCCAGAAGCCCAGAGCTGTGGGGCTAGCCTCAGCCCCTCAGCCCGCGACGCGCAGGCGCAGTAGCGCGCGGTCCGAGCCAGGTGGAGCCGTAGTGAGCTGTGTGCGATCCAGAGCTGGACCGCGCTATCAAACTTGGTGATTTCCAGGCCCTCCTCTGCAAGACTGGATAACATGAGTACCCACTCATGAGGATTAAATGACTTACTTAATAACTTTGTAAACTGTGAACTTTACCTGGCTCACAGGAAGTGCTCAGTAAATACTCGTTAGCATTATTATTACTTTTTTTTTTTTTTCTTAAAGCCTGGGTCTAACTCTGCGTTTATGTGACCATTCTGTCCTTTAGTTTTCTCTCCCCAAATGCCTCTCTGGTGGCACTTACCCCCTTCTGGGGCTCCTCCCCCACCCCCCAACCCCCACCCGCCCGAGGGCGGCCTACTGCGCAGACTCGGAATGGCGACCAGAGATGGCGCCAAACCCCAGGTGGGCTGACGAGACCAACTGCTTGGCCTCCCCCATTTGCGGGCCCCATATGAAAGGTTTGCCCCTTTGGCATAAGAAACATATTTCTAATAATAAATGTGAGGTTTCTATAAGAAGGCAGCTATAAAAGCGTGATGGTGAAGTCAGATGGAGCATTTTTATGGAGCGAGTGACTTCAAAGACCGGAAGACACTTGCCATGGTTTTTTAGAAATCCCGAGCCTTAAACCATTACTTGTTTCTCAGGGCGCTTGTTAACATTGAATCTAACCCAGGAGTCCCCAGATTTCAGCAAATGGGTCTTGTCGGCTCCCCCTCACTCCATGGTGTGGGGTGGACAGGCTGTTTCTGCAAGAAACCTGTACCTTGACAATTGTAAGGATTGAGATTTATACAATGAGTAACCTTTTTCTCCTGGGGATGAGATTTATATATTGAACAATTCTCCCGCTGGGGCCTGTGAGCTGCCCTGCACACTTTGTACTCAATCAGGGAAGAGGGGAGGCTGCTGAGGGCTTTGATCGTTCTGTCTGCGGGCTGGAGTCCTGTCACCAGGAGCCACTCTCCCTCTCTTTCACAGTAACTGTCTGTGTAAGAGGACAGCAATGACAGGAGAAAATAGCCAGGTACTCAAAAGTCCCAGTATTCATCCGGGAGTCTTGAGAACCATTTGCTACCAGAATGATCTCCAATTATTTGTTCAGCTGCCTGAGAAAGAAACTTATAACTGGGAGATTGGGGGAGGAGGGGAGGGTGAGATGGAGACAGAGAGACAGAGACAGAGAGACAGACACACACACACACACACACAGACACACACACACACACACACAGAGGATTTGAAGAACTCAAGGAGAAATAAAACAGTAGGAGCCTCCGAGGCCCCATACATCAGTTACAAGCCATGCTGCCACCATTGTGGGACGGGTTTTGATGGCTTCATTCTCGAGCCACACGGCAGACCCAGAGCCCAGGGTCCGGGCGCACAGCAGCTGCACTCTGCCTCTACCTGCGGTATCCGAGATCTGTCCGTAAGGTGCCCTGGAGACCACGTTTTCATGAACTGCCTGGGCAATTGATAAGTCGTCAGTTGGGAAGCCGAGACATTCACAGGTTCAGACCTGAAGCTGGTCCTTAAAATGAATTGGAAGCATCTGGCTGTTTTGCTGTCGGTAGGTAATGATGCAGCCGCGTCACACACCCAGATGTGATTCTACATTTCTGCAGCTGTTCTGATGGGAGTTTCAACACCCAAAACATCTGCTGCTGGGACTCTGTGGTACAATTCTCACTCCATCTCTCTGGGTTCTTATTCTTTTCCTAGAAAATGTACTTTCTTTCTCCTCGGTATTTTCCTATTTTCCAAAGGTGTTATTCCCAGCAAGGGGATACCCACCAAATTCCATGTAATGGGGAAGAGAAATCCGTATCTTCAAAATTCACAGCCAAACTGAGGGGGTGTGATGCTAATGCATTTTACGAGGTCTGATGAGATAGAACATTACGGCCAGGCAAAGAATTCCATACTTTATGGCACACGTAGAAGGAATGGCTATAATTAAGTCACTTTTGTATGTTAAACACAATTGGCAGGGGAACACCTTGAAAGTCCAAAATGTTTATCTCCGGGATATTTGTCAGCATCATCAAACTGCACACATAAAGGGCTCTCGGTACTGCCTATTCAGTAGGAAAAAAGACCCTTTTAAAGCATGAGCCCGCCAATATTTTAGGTGATATTACAAACTGACGTAACAGTTTTGAAGAGCAACAGGAAATATCGAGTCATAAAATACTCCTGCACTTTGAGCCAGTAATTTCTGGGAAGTTATCCTAAAGAAATTATCTTATATATGGAAAAGTCTTGTTATAAAGACACTTATCATGGGATTTACTATAGTGAAAAATGGGTTTGATCTATTGCCCCCAAATACGGAAATAGTTAAATAAATATGATGTCTCTATTTCTGTAGGAGACATGGAAAAATCAATTGGAGGGACTGAAAAGTTCCAGCTGCTCAAGCAGCAATTAAAAAGATATTTACTGAAGTAATAATACTGAAATGCTTCTGACATACATGAATTGGAAAAGCAAAATACAAAGTTGTTTGTATGTTATGCTTAAGATCATATCAAAACTTGGCATTTGAAAATGACCCAAAGTAATTGTCCCCACACAATAATAGCTATTGTGCTTAAGTGGGAGAATTAGGGGCAATTTTCTTCTCTCTATTTTCCGAATTATTTCTGGAGGGGTTCTATTACTTGAGTCAACAAAAAGACCAAGAAAAATGTATCCTTACACTAGGACCAAGACAGGAAGCCTGCCAAGGCAAGTGAATCTGAAGATAACACCGAAGGAGCCTGAGGCATGTCTTGAAAAGGAATCTGGACTAGCAGACTTGAGATGGAGACCTGTTTCTCTGTCACAAGCTCAGCTTTTGGCCCCTTTTCTCCGGAGTTTTAAGGAATCCAGAAGGAAACTAACCCAAGATTCTGTCTCTCACAGGACAAGAGTTGGAAACGCAGGGACAGATCAAGAGAAAGCGAATCCTGCATCATATGAATGTTCGAGAATAAGCTCAAATGGAGAGACTTGTTTTCCTTCATTTCAGTGATTGGAAAAATATGGAAGGAGACTTCTATCTGGTTCCACCAGGTAACTTCTCCAAGCTTGTGAAACTTGGGAAGAGCGAATATAGCACTTCTGTCTCTCCACACCCACGTCTTTGCCAACCTCATATTAAGCCTGAAGGAGAAAAACAGATTCATCTAACAGTACTTGGGGCCTACTCTTTTTTTCTTTTTTTAAATACTCCACTCAAATTTTAAAATAGTATATTGATTTTTTAATATCCCAAAATAAATTGATATTTCTTAGCCTTTAGGGGGACAGCTTTAATTTAGGAGTGAAGAGGGATGATTGAGTGATAATAAACTGATTAGTTTCAGAATTTCTCGAGGAAATGCTGACCCAGCATCATGGCCCTCACGCATGCCATTATAATTCTTTGATTTCCTGTCACGGCAGACAGTCCAAAAACGGAAAGTAAATAGGAGACATGGAAAATCAATGTGAGGTGCTGAATTGTTCCAGCTGCCGCGGTCTGTTAATTACATCATATTTTTATGGAGACATTCGGCTCAGACTTGCCAAATGCCCACATCTGGAGGCCGTCGTCTGCCATCCTGTTGGGGCAGCTCTTCTCCCCCGGCATCTTGGTTAACTGCAAAAGGACAAGCTACCCAGGAAAGCCGGCTTGTACAGACCAACTCTCTGAGGCAAGATCCGGCCGATCGGCGTGTCTTCTGTTACCATAGAGATAAGAGGTGCTGGGAGCTGGAGAGGGGCCACTGGAGTGGCAGGAAGCGGGTTAGTCAGTATGCACAGTGTGAACCTGAGGAAAATGAAAGTCTGTTCTACTTGGATAGACAGGCCTTGGTGGGCTAAGTGGGAGAGAGCCGAGAAGAGATGAGAGACCACAGGGAGCAGGCAGAGAGAAACACGGCGGCGAGGGAGTGAAGAGCGGGGCTTAAAGCTGTGTGAAGAGCCAAGTCACTCGGGAGCCACAGTGGATTTCCAAGACAAAGTCCTTTGAGCACCTCTTCTCTTGCCAGGGCAATAAAAGCAAGCTCACAGGACGAGCACAAACTTCATGGATTGTTTCAAAAAGGTTCTTCCACATTGCTTTATAATGTGGACCTTTCCAAAGTCCTTTCTGGTTTCCCTTCCTCCTCTCCAACCTGTAGCCTTTCTTTTTCTTTCTCGCATCCCTCCAGAAGGTTCTGAGCCCCTCCCTCCTTTTTGCACCTTCATCCATGGTAGGACTGGCTTTTTCCATCCAGACAACTCTAACTCATCACAACACATTCTCCTTCCCCCTCTTTGTTTTTCTATGCTTTCCCTCATTGACTTCTTGATATTTTTCCTAATTATAGCTTCATACACAAAAAGCTGGATGAAAAAAAATCCAGTGCTTGTCAAAGATGCTGTAAGACATTTCCTTTTTTTTTCTTTTTTTTTTTTAAAGATTTTATTCATTTATTCGACAGACAGAGATCACAAGTAGGCAGAGAAGCAGGCAGAGAGAGAGAGA
>PISX010027790.1:0-22524 GCA_004024625.1 Mellivora capensis | reverse complement strand
CCCCGCTGGGATGCCGGAGAGTGTGGGCCTGTTGGAGTGGGTGTCCCGGGACAGAATGAATCCACGGTTCTGGGGGAAATTGGGAGAAGTGGAGAACTGGGTGTCTGCCGCCCCAAAGTGCCCCACCTTTTTCGAAGCTTAGGCTCCCCCACCCTCAGCGGGGCCTCCCCCACCCTCAGCGGGGCCCCTGAGAGTCCCCGCCCCCTCCCGGAGGCCCGAGATATTAGTGCTGCTTGATCGGACCTCATTTCCTGCGAAAATGGAAACATATCCAGGGTCCTTAATAAAGTGAATGACGAGACATCGGATGTAATTGGGCTTCCGGCTAGTGGCTATTTCCTTAAACTGACAATGGGAAAAATGTAAGTCCACAGCGCCCAGATGTAATTATATGATTATCAGAAAGAGGTGCAGGAAGGATTCGCTGGGACCCGGAGACAACCTGAGAAATGGGCACAAACGCTTACCCAGACCGAGAGACCCAGGAACCCCGACCTCCACACAGACCCCGCATCCAAGCCCGAGCATCAGCAAGCTTCGGCCTCTCCTCCCATCCTGAGACCCGCCCTGCCACTGTCATCGGAAAACGGGGGATTTTTATTTATACGCTGGGGCGGGGGTGGGTCTTTTCCATCCTCTGAGTGGAGGAGTGTCCTCCAGGGCAGGGGGTGGCCTGGCTGAAAGTCCCCGGACCCATCCCCCGGACCGCGCGCGCGCTGGCTGCATATTTCTATGCATAATCCAATTTTCTCCGTGACTATCTAGTTAAACTCTTTAACAACAGCTACATAATTAGAATTTGGATTCCCATTAATTTTCCCTGGGCCTCGAACCATTTGCAGCTCACACTGGTAATTAATGCGATACATCACTAACTTTACCCAGCGCCGGCCAGCCGGGCTCAGGTCGCTCGGCCCGCGCGCCTGGCGCCCCTGCGCGGGGCCCTGACTCCGGACCCCGCTTCCGGAGTGGGGGCCACTTCCCTCCCTCCAAAGCCAAATGCCTCGGCCCGCGCACCCAAAGCCTTCTTTCCAGGAAATCTCACAATTAAAAATATTTATCGGGAGCAGATTTACGTTTCTGGGTTTCCAGTCTCGGGGCGTCTGGGTAGGCTATTAAGAGTAATTAGCATCTTTTGCGCATGCAGATTTACTTCGCTCATTGCTACATAACTCATCCCTAAAAGCCAGCTCAGGCGAGCACAAGCGCCTCCGCCAAAGCCGCTGCCAGAGCTACCGCCCCCGCCTGGGTCTGACTAGGGCTCCCCGGGCCCTGGTCCCCCATTACGCTGCTCGCTCCTAGTTTTTCCGGCTGAGCTGTCGGCTCCAGGCCCCGGAGGCTGGGTGCGGCGCGAAGATTCCCACCCTGGACACGAGTGAAGCAAGGGCGACCTCACGCGGCGGGGGTAAGGCCCAAGCCAGGTTCTCCCAGCTGCCGGGCCGCGCCGTCTGGACCTGAGGCTTCGAGATCCCGCACCTGGGTGCACGAGCAAGAGGGCGTGTCTGTGTATGCACGCTCTCGTGCACGCGAGTGCACATGCATGTGATTGCTAGTGCGCGTTCCTGAGAGTGAGCGAGGGGAAGTGTGCAAAATGAAGTGATCTCTATCCCAACCGCCCACTCCTCACCGCCAGTTCCTCCGCCCCCCTCCCAACCCCCTCCTTCCTGGGACCGCAGCTCAAATGCCAGTCCTACGCCAATCCGCCAGGGCCCTGAAGTTCAGAGGGAGACTCTGGCCCCTACCTTGCCTGGGTTTCCCTTGCACAGAGCCGTTCCTACCCAGCCAGAGAGCCTGGAGCGCGCAGCGCCCAGCGGGAGGGAAGCTGGGTGGCCTGACCCTCTGCTGCGTCTGAGCGCAGGTTGCCTAGCGCTGGAGAGCCCGCAAGGGAGAAGCCAGACAGAGCAGGGAGTTCACTGAACAGCCGCTTTTGGGACTGCTGGGGGGTGGCCAGAGAGGGTGGGACCAGACAGCGGTGGGGAATCAGGGGTGGGAGCCGGGGCAGGCAGAGGGACAAAGTGGTGGTGGGAGGACCAGAGCCAGGGCGCGCGGCTGTGGCTCCCCGCGCTCCCGGCCCAGGCACCCACTCCTGATTCGTTATTAACGTGCTGGGAAGTCCAGGAGCCGCCCAACTTTCTTCTCTTTAATGAGCCTAGAAGAAGAGGCTGCCCTGAAGGGGTTTGTTCATTAAAGATGTAGCTGGAGGAATATTGTCTCATTAATTATCTGGTTTTAATTACACTCCTACCCTTTGAATCCAGAGATGGGAAAAGTTGATTCAGTGGCACCGCCCCCTTTAGCTTAAAGAGTGGGGCCAGGCAAGGGGACCTAGAGGGGGCTCTGGGGACTGTGTGTGCCAGGCAGGGTGTGAGCCAGCATTGACGTGTGTCCAGGTGCCATTCCCCAAGCGAGAGGGCCTCCCTGCCCTGGGTGTGTGTGGACGAGGTCTGCGTGTGGATCCGAAAATGTGCGTGTGTCTGAGTGTGCATGACCACATGTGGCTGAAAGGCCTTGCGGACGTGACTTGGGTGCCTATGTGTGCTCCCCGGCTGTGTGCGGTTCTGTGTGTCTGGATGTACATGTGGGTAGCTGAGTGTGTCTACAGACAGATCCAAGATCAGGGCTCTAAGTGAACAGGAGTGTGACTGGGTAGCTGTGTTTGCACGTGTCTAAGAGGGTGGCTTCCTGCCTGTCAGCTCAAGTGGAAGTGTCTGACCACATCTCTAGGTCTCTGCTGTGCCTGCATGTGCCCCCCCCCCGCCGTGTCTATCAGTGTTGGTGGGGGGCGCTGCGTGGCTAGAACATCACAAGAACTGGGACCTCTGCAAGGACATAGCTCGGTTTCTGAGGGTTCCCAGAGCTGGGGTGCATCTGGGAACCACGGCCCTTCTGGAAGGGGAGTTACTTGAGGGGGTGCTCGTCCCTGCCTCGCCCCTTGTCAGGCCGGCGCGACGCTAAAGCGGGGGCCGTTTTCCCTTTAAATCGCGGACACTTTGACAGGGGACATTAAGGACCCGGCTGCTCAGGCTGAGCAGATCATAAAACCGGACAGGCAATTTCTGCTCCCGCCAAATAGCCGGGCAAACTCGTTCTGCATCTTTGGTTTTAATGCACTAAACTGGCAGCTAAGCAGGGAGCGAGCAAAGGGGGGGGAGCCCCCCCACATACACAGGCACACACACCGGCCCACAAGCAAACACCCCTTCACACCCTTACGCCCCAAGCCCCGCCCCCGAGCCCCCCACCAGTGGAATTATCAACTAGAATTTGATTAATATGCAAATCGCAGGCAAACAGCTCCATATAATTCTTTCAGTGGAGAGTAATTAATCACCAGTTAAAGCAAATTAATACATATATCAATTTTGTCAGAAACATGCTTAGTTCAATCGCCCGTAAAATTGAAGTTTGAAGTATTAAGAGGCTCTGCAGAAACGCCAGGACTAAAACTTTCAAATTGATCCTATTTAGTAATCAATCAGGCTCTCCCCTCAGGTTAATCTGCCTAATTTTTCATCTCAAATCATACACTTTACTGACACGCCATCTAGCAAACAGTCGATAAAAAGTTAACAAAAATGATAACGACTCCAGCCAGAGCCATTGTGCAGGGCGGGTAGGTGGCAGGCAGCTCTGATTGCATTTCTGAGGTGGTTGGGGACTTGGTTTTTTTCCCAGGCCAAGGGCTGGGAGCTCCCCAGACAGCCGGAGCCGCCCTGCCCCACCACCCTTGTCTTGCCCTCTGCTGCCCGTTGGACTCCTCTCAGAACATAAGAACATTCGCCACATTTCCCCCAAAGTCCTTCCTCCCCCGGCTAACTCCCCACCCAAGCCTGTGGTTGCCTAGACTGGAAGTGTGCACCGAGTGCCGGTGGTAACTGTGGGCTGTGCCTCTGTCACGGGGTCGGCATTTTGTGTACAACGGTGGGGATGGAGTTTCACTGTGGTGGGCGCTGCCGGCCACCTCTCTTTCAGTGGGTGTGCTGTGTTGTGCGTGACAACACTGCTTCTGGGTGTCCTGTATTTCTGTGTCGTTGTGGGTGTGCACGGGGTTTCTGCATGACTCGGGGCCCGACTTGCGCGGGCTTGCTTGCATTGTGTCTGAGACGTCTGTGTGACAGAGTGCCTGTTGTGTGTGCTCTGGACTGGCCATGCCTGGTGTACCGTGAGCCTACCCGAGCTTGTCCTTTATCTGCACGTGGGCACGTGGTCCCAGAGGGGGCTTCAGGCATCCAGGTCAGTAGGCCCCATCCCAGAAGGCAGGGGAGGGGAAACAGCCCCTCTGGAGACCTTGACTTTGAGTGGTCTCTGAGAGGTAGGAGGGGTCACCTTTTCCCCACCCTAGCCCTCATCCCAGCCTCCCTGTGAGGTGGGGTGGGGTTAAGGAAGGGCAAATGGAGGGCTCCGGTTCTTGGTGGCGAGGACTCCCAGACCCCCTGCAGATCCCTTTCCACAGAGCCCCCGACCCACTGCTTCTGACTTAGGCCCCAGAATATGGTAGGGGTAGGGGTGCAGACATCCAGTTAGGAACTCCTCTGTCCCATATCGTCAGATGCCACTTCCACATGTGATGACAACTTCTCTCAAACCTCTATATACACACGCTGATAACCCAATCCACGGAGGTCCCACGATATTCACAGGTAACTGATCCTCCTTCCCCACCGAGTCCACCCCTACTTACACACAGCGAGCTGCATCCAGCTCTTCTTGGGGAAGGCTGTCCTTGCCCACATGCACACACCGACGCACAGCAGTCCCAGCACACACACTCACACATAACACAACCAGATTCCAAAGCGGGCAGGACTCAGTCACCTACAACCCTGCTGGTGGCATGGCCAATCCACCAAGCCCACTTGTGCGTGGTGCCATGTGTACCCTCCCCGTTTACGGGAGCCTCCGCGGGGAGGAGGAGCTTCCTTTGAACAAGCTGGGGGAGCCTGGCCATTCAAGGCAGTCCTGGAACTGGTAGGGCCAAAGGTGGGTCTGCAGATTACTCTAGAGACAGGGGTTGAGCCTGGGGCCCAACTTGAGAAGGAAGAAGCAGGCAGGACGGACTGGCCTTTCCCCAACAGCACAGCAAAGGACAGCCCCCACCCCAAGCTGTTCTCAAACAAGCAGAGTCCCTGCCTGCGTACTGTTATTCACTGACCTCAGCTGCCTTCAGAGTAGTCTCATGCCCAGGCTAAGGCCCTTCATCCCACCTTCTGCTCACTCCTTTCATGAGCACCCCCCCCCCCGCCCCGCTTCAGGCCATGTGCTCCTCTCTCTACCCCTGGTTGTAAGTGAAAAATTGAGTAGCCTGAGGAATCAAAGCTGTTCGGAGCCAGGACTCTGGTTGTCTCTCTGTAGCTTCAGTTTCACATCAATGTTAGTTCTCCCGGTTATCTGCTCCCACCAGCTCCCTTCACACATCACACACCCCAGGGAGTCACTCACCTGCTGGTCACACCCACCCCAGGACAGCGCTACTCCGCCCCCCATTGCACAAACTTAGTCACACCTAGTTGCACACACTAGTTGGCAACAATTGGATACAGAATCACAGCAGCACACCCCCGGTCACCCCCAGCTGCACATGCTCTGTTTCCATCAATCAGCCGCACATGCCCAGTCTCTTGGTTGCACGCATTCTCTGACACACTCGTTGGCACACCCCGTGGATTCCTGCGAAGCTCGCCGGGCACACCTCCCTCTCAGCCTCGGGTCTCTCCTGGGACCGACCACTGTTAGGAGGTGGAAAGGTGACTTGCTGATGGCGGCCATGGATTGTGAGTGCAGAAGTGGGCCCCCCCCAAAACTCAGGGTGGTAATTCTCCCTCCAGCATATTGCTCCCCACTCGTGAGCCTGCACCAGGCCGGGGAGCCCCCACCTTTCTTCACTTCCAGTCCCAGGAGCCACTCCTTTGGGAGATGTGGCCTGTGGACCCACTAAGGGTCAGGCTGCAGCTCCCTGAGGCCTGCTGACTTCTGGCCAAGGAGTCGTGCACACGAGCACGCGCACACACAGTTCTACATTCCAGCCCCGCACCCAGCACCCAGCAATTCTAGCGGCCCCTCGCATCATCTCGATGCCAGCCCCACATCCTTCTCCACCTGACAACAGCAGCCTCCTATCTGCTGGCCCTCCTGACCCCACTCCTCTCCCCGCATCTCCTCACCTTCCCCACTCTGGGCCCCTTACCCAGTCACTCCTCCTGGGCTCCCTTATACCCTGTCCCTGGTGTGCCTGTTTGGGGGAGTATCTGTAGTCTCAGCACAAACCACTTTCTGGGCCCCAAGAAAGAGGGCTTGGTTGAGGGGGTAGGGAGCAAAGCCAAGGCGCCTCTGGGTTCACGTGGCTGAGGACATACAGGACGGGGTGAGTGGACTTCCCTGGACCCGGAGGCTCAGAAGGGTGGGGAGGAGGGGGTCCCCGCCACGACCGGCAGGGGCGGAGGGGAGGCGCATGGCCCCAGCCCGTCCCTTTCAGGGGGGACTCATGCATCAAACTTCAATTTTCCGGACGATTGAATTAGTGATTTTTTTTCTCCTGAACTAAAATACACTTAAGTCTTTGGGATTAATTACCACGTTCTGGTCCCTCAGACTGGAGTATTACTTATCGGAGCTGCGTCTGACACCGGCCCGACACCTCGTAAAATAAGGAACTGCGCCTCCCGGCCTCACCCGGGCCGACCGCCGGGCCGGGCCGGGCCGGGGCAGGCAGAGCGGGGAAAGCCGAGACGCCGGCCTGCGAGGTGGGGCCCGGCCAGGCCGCGCGCCGCGGGGTCCTAGGCAGGGAGAGCAGAGACCACCCGCGTCCTGGAGCTTGGCAAGCCGGGCGGAGGCCCCGCACCAAACAGGGAAGGAAGAGGCAAAGCCAAGCCGTTTCCCCCGCGCGGCCAGGAATCGAAAGTGGGTCGGCAGAGAGGCCAGAGTCCGCCGGGAACCTGCCTGCCACCGCCCCGGGCGCGGAAGGAACTCCGGCCAAAGGGCGAGTGGCCCAGAGGGTCCCGAGCCTTAACGAGTCTCGCCCCGAGAATGGGCACAGGGCCCCCAGTCCCTCGCGCCGTCCACACCACGCTCACACGTACACTCACACGCGGGGAACACCACGGAAGGCGCGCGGCCCGCGCCCCCGGAGCGCACGCAGGCGTCGCGCACCGCTCGGCAGCCGCCCCCAACGCAGGCCGAGTCCGCGGCCGCTAAGAGGCCCAGGGCCGCGCTGGGATTCGAGGCCCTCACACACCGCAGGTCCCGGTGGTAGCGCCCGAAGAGCGGCCAAGGCCATCCGAGCGCTCCCGTCAGCCAGGAGAGCTGAGGAGAGAGTGGGTCGGAGTCCAGACCTCCCAGACTCCTGGCCCCTCGCTGCCGCCCTGCCCACGGCCGCTGCCGCCTCCCTGCGCTAAGGGGCCGGGACACTACCCCACGCGGCGGTGCTCGGTCGGACGGAGACTGGCCCAAACGGCCACGCGTGCTGGCAGCCGGGCTCCGGAAGCCCCTAGGCAGCCTGGCGGAGGCTTCTCAACCAGCAGAGCCCAGGAGACTAATGGGGACCTGAATTCGCTCCCCAAACTGTGTGGGACCCAACCGGCGCCGCGCTTTCCCCAGGCGTCCTCCGCTCGGCTCAGCCCAGGGCTCGGGCGTGCGCCTTTCTCCGCTTCCCACCGACGACCGAAGACCGTCTGGCCCTTCCTTTGCCCGCCCTTCTTTCTGACCTCTAGAAACAACGAATTCCTTCTCATCTTTCAAGGCCTGGGTCCAGTGCCACCTCCTCCGGGAAGCCCCCACCGCCCCGAGCCCAGAGCCGGCTCTCGGAGTTCTGCGAAGGGCATTTCCCTGCCCCTCGGCTCGGCCTCCCGATAGCGCCAGGGGGTGCGATGGGGCTCGTCAGCTAGACTGGGAGCTCCTTGAGGGCAGGAACTGGATCTGGTTCGTTTCCATTTTCCCAGCCCCCAGCGCGGCCTGGCACAGAAAGGACGCACAATAAACATTTGCTGAACGGAATGGGTTTTCCCCTTTATTTTATTAATCCTTCCCCTTCCTTCTTTCCTTCTTTCTTTTCCTCCTTCCTTCTTCCCTCGTTATTTTTTATTTCTTGGTTATATTCAATTGTCATGTTTTTCAGGCTCATTAAATCCATTTAGAGACAAAAGAATAAAAGGCAGAAGGGGAAGGAGGGGGAGGAGGGAAGGGGGAGGGGAGGGGAGGGGAGGCCGGAGAAGCAAACAAATAACCCGCTTTAACTAGACGGGCGGATAAATGGCCCCGTTTCTCCTCAGCCCCGATGCGCCTGCTTAGCTGCGCGCCCCGCGGGCGCCGCAGCTCGGGTGGGCTCAGCCCCGGGGCCGCCACCCCCAGCCCGGAGGGACCCAGCAGGGCCCGGCCCAGGGCCGCGAAACAGCGAGCGGCCGAAGGTGCCAGGGCCGCTTCATTGGGATTCATGGGCGTGTTGGGCGGGCGGCCCCGGGCTCCGGGCGCAGGGCGGGGGCCGGGCGGGGGCCGGGCGGGGGCGGGGGTGCGCACGGCGGGCGCAGATGCCCGGGTGACCGCCGCGCCGCGGTCCCCGCGCCGCCTTTGTGCCGGGGAGGCGCGCGCGGGGACCTAATCCATCAAATTGTCTACAAATTGTGAAGAAAATTCAAAAACCATATGGTCGCCAGCGCCGGCGCGCTCTGGGCTGCGGAGGGCCGCGGCCGCGCCCGCACCCGGAGCCGCGGGGGGCTGGGCCCGGCTATTGTCGCCTGTCAGCGGCCGCCCGGGTCCATTCGTCCCGGCCTTCATGGTCCGCGCTCCGAATTACAGACCCATCCATCCTGAGAGAGGGCGATTTATGTCGCCCGGGAGGAACCGGCCGCACGCCCGCCTGGCTGCCCCGCCGCCTCTCCTCCTTTCGTTCTCTCCCCTCTCTTCTCCCCCTTTCCCATTCCCTTCCCATTCCCTTCTTCTCCGTCTCGACCTCTCAGTCTCTGCTCGGGGAAGCTTTATCTCTTTCTCCTCCCGACCCGGCCCCCCGCCGCCGCCCCTGTCTCCGAGGCTCCCGCTTTCTTGCTCTGCTTTTGGAGTGTCTTTCTGTGCTCCTTTTTCTGTTTCTGTCTCTTAGTTTCCTCCTGGACACGCACGCTCCCGACTCAGGCCCCGGGGCCCCATCGCCTGCCCGAGACCAGATGCGCATTTCTCACATCAATTTTGCGGAGAAAGAGAGCCTAGCGGCCCGGAGGCGGGACCTTCCTTTGGTGATAGCGGCCACTCGCCAGCCCAGCCACAACAAAAGCCCAGAGAGAAACCCGCTCAGTCCGGAAAAGTGAAAGCTGCCTGCGTCCCTGCCCCAGCCGCCCTGGGGGCGCGGGGATCCCAGAGAGTCCTGGGGGATTGATGTCTGTGCCTCCAGCTGAGTTTGCAGGGACCAGAATTTTTGAACGTTGCCAGAAATTCACCCCAACTGTCAGAGCTTCGGGCTCACACCTCCCTGTGCGAGTGTGCGCGATTCAGCTTGCCCTTGGTGCCGCCGGCCTCATTTCCTCCTGCCCACCCCCCCCCCCGCAAGCCCCAGGGCAAAGCCCTCCGGCGGAACCAAAACTTGGGAGCCCTCGGGCTGCACCCTGCTGCCCACTGAGCTATACCTGAGGTACACGGGACGCTTAGCCGGAGTCTCGCAGAACGCGGGAAGAATGCTCTGGGGTGGGCGTGGGATGCACGGAACGCATGGCTAGTCCCCCCACCTACCCACCGTTTCCCCCCAAAATTAACTTCCCATCCATGACGCCCCCAGTGTATGCACTCTTTCTCCCAGCAATGCACACGCCTCACTTTTTACCCCGACCTCGCGAAGACCCCTGCTCTCGCCCCCACCCCCAATTTGGTAGCTCCCCCGTGTTTCCGAGCCAGAAGCTCCCTCTCCTCCCTCTTTCCCCGCACCCCTTTATCCTCGCCCCTGCCCCAAAACTCCTCCAAATCTCCAAGGCCAGGGCAGCCGACAGCGAGCAGCGGCGAGACACCGAGCCTTCCTGAATAGGGCCCACTCATTCAGACACGGTCACCGCCGGTTCTAGTAAAATGGCAAAGACTTTATTTATCGGAGAAAGAGGCCTTGGGTACAGTCCTGGGCGGAGAGGGCAGGACAGGAGCAGGGAAGGGGCACGCGGGACCCACCCTCATGGAGTCACCCCTTGTCTCGGCAAGTGGAGCCAGGAGCAGGGCGTTGGAGACTGCAGTCAGACCCAGAGCTGCGGAGGAGGTGGGGCGAGGGCTTCGGGTGGCCTCCTCTCAGTCTCTGTCACATGCAAAAAAATTCTAAAAAGAGTAAAAAATAATTCTAGGGCTTTGGGTTCCGTTTTAGTTGGTTGATTGGTTGGATTTCTCCCTGCTTTGTCCTGAAGACCCGGACCCCAGCAGTCAATCCAAGGAAACCAAGAGAGGGCCAGGAGGAATCTTAAAAATAGCGTTAGTGTGGATCGGGAGGCAGAAATGGCATCGAAAACAGACTTCTGGGGACGGGAGGGTAGGGGGGAGAAGAGATCGATTTGAAACTTGCAAGTCAGGACCCGGCTGTCCTCCTCAGCCCCTTCCCACGCCGGGGGAAAAAGAGCAGAAGGAAATAAAAGAAGTCAACTGCAGTAGGCCTAGGGAGGCGAGGAGGAAGAGGGCCAGTGCATTCGCCACATGCAGAGAAAAATCAACAGTCGGGGTGGGCCCCTCCTCCAGACCGCGGGATTCAGGGTTCGTTACCCTTGATAGTGCCTCGCCCTCAGCAAACCCAGCAGCCCGAGAGCTTGGAAAACATGAAAATCTCCGAGATTTAAAAAAATGAAAGAAAGAAAGAAAAAAGTCAGGCCGAGGTCGGAAGAACCCGCTATATAAGTTTAAATATTTATACAGGAGCCATACAGAATTGCACTGCGAGGGCTCCCGGGGCGGCGGAGGCCGCGCGCGGCGGCCGGCCCGGCCGGCCAGCCCGGGTTTATTGCTTCAAGAGGGAGGAGGCGGCTGCCGGGAGCTGAGTCCGGGCCAGGGACGGGGGGGGGGGGGGGGGGAGAAGGCGCGAGTTGCAGAGGAGGTCCCAGCTCCCCTCGGCTGTCCGGCTGTCCGGGAGGCGGCTGGCGTACCGGCGCTTAGGGGCCCGGCGCGGCGGAAGATCCCCGGCGCGGCTCAATCGTCCACGTCGATCTCTTCGTCTTCCTCGTCCTCTGAGCAGTCCTGGCTGCTGGCCGGCTGGTCCGTGAGCGGGGAGGCAGGAGAGAGCTGCAGGGGCCCGGCGCCCGGGGCCTGCGGGGCGCCTGGAGGGAGCGCCGGAGAGCCAGGCCTCGACTTGGCCCTGCCGCAGCCGCCGCCACCGCCGCCCGCGGCCTCCGAGTTCTGCTCCAGTTCCGCCAGCGCCACGATGTCCATCTGCCCGCTGGGGCCCAGTTTCTTGGCGGACTCCACGTCGGCCTTCATCTCCTCCAGGTCCCGCTTGAGCTTGGCGCGTCGATTCTGAAACCAGGTGATGACCTGAGCGTTGGTGAGGCCCAGCTGCTGCGCGATTTGATCGCGATCCGCGGGGGACAGGTACTTCTGGTAGAGGAAGCGCTTCTCCAACTCGTAGATCTGGTGGTTGGTGAAGGCTGTTCGCGACTTTCGCCGTTTCTTGGGGGTCTGCCGCTGCCCGAAAATGGTCATCCCGTCGCGGCCTGCGAGGAAACCATAGGATAGGCTTGCGCCAGGGGAGAGGAGACCACACCCCGGCTCTAGTTCACCCCACCCAGGCCCATCCGGCCTGAGGTCTGCTGCAGTTCCCTTCTCGGATCTGATTCGGCCTCCCTCCCGGACTAGGGCAACACTCGCTTAAGGCAAACCTCCTTCCCCCGACTGTCTACCGGAAGTCTCTAGGAGAAATTGTTTTAGTCTCTGCTCCCCACCTAAGAGTTGATTTGAAAGACCCGAGGTCGCTAGAGCACAACGGAGCCAGACAGGGACGCCCTGACTGCCGGGTAAATGTTGGTTCTATGCCTCTTTCCAATCACCCCGACTCTCCCCGTACCCAAAAGTCCTCCCAGCTGAAAGGCTCTCCTTTCTCCAACCCAGCAACAGGGCGAGGAGCGCCCAGGCCACTGGGAACGGGAGGGAGCCAAGCAGAGCAGGCAAATTGCGGAAAGATCTTGGGTTCCCGCCACCCCTCCTGGGTCACTGGACTCTGGCCTATCCAGAGGTCCCTAGAAAATAGGGTTTGGGTCCTGTTCCACTCATTTCCACTCCCAGCGGCAGCGGCTTGGGCTGGAGGGCCCTGACGGCAGGCGCGGGAGGAGGTGGCAAGAGGCACAGGGCACAAAGAGTGGGGCACAGAGAGCGGGGCGTGGGGTGCTGGGCGCAGGGGAACCCAGCGGCGGCGCCTACCTTCTGCTGCCTGCAGGACGCTGACCTCCAGCCCCTTAAAGGTCTTGCTGGCGAGCTCCTCCAGCGCGCACAGCGGCGAGGTCTGCGAGAGCAGCGCGCGGCCCGCCAGGGGCAAGCCGCCCGGCGCGTGCTTGTCCGCGGCCGCCAGCAGGTGCGCCGCCCCGCACAGCGAGTAACTTCTCCGCACAGACGGCTTGTTGAGGATGTCCTCAATGCTGAACGGAGTCAGCGGCTTGTTGGAGTTGGCGGGAGGCGGCAGGTGATCCAGCGGGCTGCGCCGCCGCTCTTCCCCCGGCGCCGGCTTGCCATCCTCCTTGGAAGTCATCTCGGCCTCGTTTGGGGGCCCGGCCGGGGCGGCTCCGGCCGCGGGGACCCAGCCCGCGGGCAGCTCGGGCGCCGGGCGGCGCGGGTGGGCGGCAGGGGCGGGCGGGAAGGAGGCCGCGTCGGGCCGGCTCGGGGCGGGCGGGGCGTGGGGCCGATTAGCGCAGCGGCAGAGGCGAGCAGATCCGCACGGGGCCCCGGGAGGAGGGCGCTGACGCGGGCGCCGCCGCCGCCGGGGCTTCCAGCAATCCGGGGCCGGAGCCGGGGCGCGCCGCGCGGGGCTCCAGTTTCGCCAGCCCCGGTGCTATTTAAAGGTGTCAGGTGGCTCCGCGGCGGCTCCTGGCCCCGGGTCCTGGCGGCGGCAGTTGGAAAAGCCGAGGCGAGGGCGCCGATCCCGTACTGCGAGGGGAGGCGGAGAGATGGGGCAATTGACTATTGCTAACAAGTTAGCCTTGATCGAGGAGTAATCAATTATCTGCAACGGCACTTCTCTATTTCTCTCTCCTTTCTCCCTTTCTCCTCTCTTCTTTCTCTGTTCTCTCTCCTCCTGTTCTCTCTCTCCCTCCCTCTCTCTCTCTTCTTTTCTCTGCTCCCCCCGTCTCTCCCCTTCTCACCCTCTCTCTCGCCCTCTCTTTCACTCTCTGTCTGTCCAATGCAGGCGGCTCTAAGTTGGGAAGCTCATTAATTAGCGGGCCGGGGGTAGGAGGAGCCGGCTGGAATTAGCCTGCCTAATGCGCCTGTCAGTCCGGGCGCTGCGCCGCGCTCGGCCCGAGCTGTTTGTAAATTACGTTAGCGGCGCCTTTATTGCACCCGAACCTCGGGCGACTCAAAAGCCGCCGCCCCCACCCCAACTGCGAGCCTCGCTCCGGGCGCACCCGCCTCCCGCCGGCCTGGCTGCGCTGGTAGCGCTGGCCGGAGGTCTCAGGCTCTCCGACCCGGGATTTGGCGCCCGAGAAGGGCGGCGCGAGCCCAGCCGGAGAGGGACGCGGCGGCCGCGCGGGCCAGGTAAGACCAGGAGTCTGGGTGGGCCCCGTCGCTGACCAGTGCAGACTTTGCCTAGCTGAGATCAAGGACCCAGCGTCCCTACCCCTCGACCCTCCTGTCGGTCACCCCCGGCCTTGGTCCATGCGCCTGGGAAGAGGGAATCTGCAGCTTCCAGGCTGGCCCGCGGGAGGTCCGCGCGGGTGCTGCAGCCCTGGGTGAGGCGACACCGGACCCGGGTGGAGGACCCCAGGGGTTGGGGGAGGGGGTCAGCCAGAGGACTCAGTCTTCCCCAGCCAAGAGGCGGAGGGGGTAGTTATTGGTGGCTCCTGGCACCTCTCCCCCCGGCCTGAGCCCCATGCGACAACCTTACCTCTTCCGGCTGTCTTGCACACTCCTCGGGCCACGGTTCTCCCGGCCGGCTAGGGCCACGGGCCCGCCTGGTGACCGACCGGCGCCCGACCGGGCAGCCGGGCCGGTTGCCTGGGCTAACCGGGTCGGCTCGGGGCCTCCCCGCTGAGCTCTGCCCAGGCCCCGGCCGGGGCCCCGCTGCCGGCCCCGCCCAGCCCAGCGCCCGGCTCCAGTACACTGCCCGACTCCAGCTGTTCCGGATGCGGGGCGGGGGCCCGGAGGGGGCCGGGCCACGGCTGGGGCTGCGCTCCCAGGAACCCGCAGGGAAGCGGGGTTGGAGTCAGACTGGGGGCTGGGAACCCTACGGGCCCGACTCCTGTACATCAGGCAAGCATTTGTGCGCATCGGTATTTGAATGTGTTTACATTTTTAAATATGTACATTTGTGTGGGGTTCGCGATGTGTTTATTTGTGTAAACATATGTAACCTGTGGGTATTTAGGCGTGTTTGGACCCTACCTATGTCTTTCATTCCCCCAGAGGCACCCAAAGAGGCTGTACCCCCAGGCTCTTTTTACTCTTTTCCCTCCCCTGGTTTGTATGGGGGCGTTGGCCCCACCACCTGATTTCCAGGTCTGCCCCTGAAGAAAGGAGGGGAACAAGAGGGGGCTGGAGCCAAGGGTGCTGTTTCCCTCCCCACATACAGCCTCAGCCCTTTTCCTGGCTTTGTTTGTAAACTCCTGGCCAGCCAGTGTGGTCTGGCAGCACAGCTAAGTCAAGAGAAGGGCCCAGAGAGGCCAGTGGAGAGCACTGTGGCCCAGCCTAGAGGTTAGGATGGGGAGAATAGGACCTTTTGGGCTTCTTGGACCCCCTCATACTACCCCAGAGAGTTAAGAAGCCAAGCTGGGCTGCTGGGCTGGGGGCAGGTGTTCTCCCGGGATGCCTTCCCTCCTGCACAGGGGCCTCTGAGCAGCAGAGACCGGTTTCTTTATCTCCTGTTTCGTTGTTTGAAGCAGGCTTGCAGCTCCTCAGAGAAAAAGGGACAGCATAGGGAGAAAAGATTCCTGTTTGGGACCCCAGTGCCTGCCCTCGCCCTGGTTGGCAGTATCGGGAAGAGTTATTTACCCTCTTTCCTGTCTTTTTCCTGCATTTGCGAGGACAGGTGCTCAAGGCAGGAATGGTGAGAATGGGATTCTTAATTCCCCTGGAGCGGCAAAATTGTCCTCAAAGCAGGCCTGTATCTAGTGCATCAGCATTGCTCTGAAGCCATGAGATGATGCTAGGACTGGCAACGGCGGAGTCAGAATTGAGAGAGGTGGAGAGGGACCTGAGGCAGAAGGAGCCCGGGAGCCTGGTGCGCTCTGCTGGCTTGGAAGCTTGGGGACTGGGAGGGGTCTGCCCTCTTATCTCACTTCCTGCTCTCAGGATCCTGCTTCAGCCTCTGCCTCCCAGCCCTTTCCCGCCAGAACCCCAAAAGCCCTGATCCAGAGCCTCAGGCAAGTCACTTCCCCCCATCCCCCGTACTAGAGAGAAGTTCTCTCCAGATCAGGGAACAGCAATTCTTGAGTCCCTATCCTGGAAGAAGCTCCATCCCATAACCCCACACCCCCACACCGCTGTTCTTCCTGACTGCTCCTAATATTGGTCTGCAGGACAGGATCTTAAGGACAACCTTGCTGTTGTCCCTTCCCCAGTCCCTCAGGAACAGTGGAGTTCAGTGTTACAGTGAAGATGCCAGGAAGGTGAGGAATGTGAATCTGGGAGCAGAGGGGCAGGAGCGTAAAATTCCTTCAATGGGGCCCTGTTTCCGGGGATCTTTAGTCTTCGGCCACATCATGTCAAAGTAGACAGGACATTCCACAATCGTTTGCTATATTACCTCTTATACCCACCGTGGCCAAACCTCTTTTTCCTGCTGCCCAATCGGAAGGCTTTGTTTTTAGCCTAATTGGTTGGACTCCTGGCCAAACAGCTCCAGTAGACACTGCTGGGGGCTCAGGGGACATATGGTGCCACCCACCCATTTTGTTGTTTAGGGTCCCTTACTTCTCTATTGCCTCATCCAAGCTATGTCAAAAACCAGACTGTCCACTGAGCTTTTCCCAACCCTGCAGTTTCCCCCACTCCAGACTCCAGTGTGTGGGCTGCTAAGATCTTCTGAACTCCTAGAAACCCAAATTTTCTGGCTTCCCCTCCAGCAGAGCAGAGGGCTGTATCTTGGGTTTGCAGTCAGACTCACTCCCTCTCCTCCTGGAGGGGGAGGTCCTTGAGGACAGGGATCTTGCTCTGGGGATTCCATCTACCCCAGACCCATGCGGACAGGCAGGTACCTGGGGCCCTCCCTGGACAGGTTGAATGAGGTTTTTTGATCAAATGGAGTATAAATGATTGTGTATTACGGAGGGGGGAGGCTTGGGCCTTGACTGTCCCCCCTCAGAAGAGTTCTGGAGATGATGAAAATTAGGGGAGTAATGCAGGGATAGTGTGTGTGTGGGGGGAGTGGGGGCCAAGGAACTTTGCCATTGCTCTCAGGGCTTTAATCCTGCCCAAGCCCCTTCCTGGGATCCAGTGCTGGGTTGGAAAGACAATCTGGGGTCTCCCACCCCCAGTCAGCTGAGCCTGTGTCATCTCCCATGAAGCTGGAAGCAGTTGGTCCCTGGAGTCTGCCGCATGGGAATGTCTGTCTTCAGAGCCTAGTCTGTACTCTATCCTGACTCTTGAAGTCCTGCTTGCTGTCTCTAACCCCAGGGTCCAGCCTTATTTTGTCTTCAGTGAAAGGGGGAGGGATTAGTCTGGCAAAAAGCTGCCCCCCCCCCTTAGTGAATATTTCAGACAAAGAGCATTGCATGAACTGCCAAGATAAGTGGACCCTGTAGACCCAAACAAAATGTGTTATTCCTTAGCACAAGAGCTAATTCAAGTAAACCCCCAAATGTTCCATCAGCTTTAATCCAGATTGTTTGGGTAGCCCCATTTGTTTCCAGATTATTTGTGTAAGCACCAGCAATGGCCCTCAGGCCAGAGCTCCCCTTAGAAAGAAAGGTTCTGACACTGCTTGAAAGGAATTAACTTGACCACCAATTGAGATCACTTTTGCCCCCCACCCCCCACCCCGACCTGCTACTCTGACACTCCTTGTGGGATTCAGCGTGTTTCTGCTGCTTTAGGATAGATGGCCTCCTGCCTCCCTGGCTGAACCAGGACTGCCCACTTGGTTTTTATATTCTGCCCTGGGCCACCGGCAGCAGAAACAACAACAACAATAACCATGACAATAAACACTGTAAGCCCTTACTGTGTACCTGGCTTCAGGCTAAGAGTTTTATTCATTTCATTTATTACTCACAACCCTGTGAGTAACAGTGGCTACTGCTATTACCCCAGTTTTATGTATAAGGAAAATGAGTCCCAGAGAAGTTAAGTAACCCAGCCAAAGTCACACAGCCTGTTTTGGAATAATTAGGATTTGAAGACTGGTTTTTCTGACTCTAAGTGTAATCCCAGAACCATGGGGATTTTTAACCACAGGCCCCCTCCAGGGCTCTCTGAATGGGCTTCCGGGGCTCTGGGGATCCCAGAAATTGTGTGTAAAATTATGTGAGTGAGCCCAAGCAGGCACATTTTTCCAGGGGCCATATTACATAACACCTTGAATTCTCTGAAGGGGTTGGAGATCCAGAAAAGGTTAAGAGCAGAAGCAGGCCAATGGGGAAGGGGGAGGGAAGCTGCCTCCCTGTAGGCCTGGGGAGCAGGGAGCCAGCTGCTCCAAAAGTCGGGCCAGGCTCCAAGCCAGCTTCTGGACCTGCCATGCCGTCTGGGGCCACTGGCTCTCAGGATCTCCTCAGGCAAAGAGAGGTGGGGGCAGGGGCTGTGGCTAGAGCCCGGCTTTGGAGAGCACCCCCTTTCTGCTTCTCCCCCACTCACTTCTTTTGTGAACTGAACTCCCCTGCTGAGAAGGTGGCCCCACCGTGCTGGCCACCTTCTTCCAGGCACTTCAGTCCTGCAAGGGTGGGGGGATGTGGGAAAGAGAGGTGCCCTTTGGGCATGGGCGGGACATAGACCACTTAGCGATAAAGACAGGTAGAGACAGAAAGAGGCACTTCTGGGAGGTCCTCTTTGACCCTCTTTGACCATACTCTGCAGCCTCCAGAATGTCCCTCCTTTTTGGTCCCAAGCCTTTGCTCCCCTCAACCAGTATCAGAAGGGTCTCTATCACTTCTCTTCCTTGTACCTTTTGCTCTGTTTTTTAGTGCTCAGCTGTCTTGGGGAAACTTCCCTGGCCTTTCCAGTTCCTCTGTGCTCCGCAGCACACCCCCCTTGGAATCTGTCAGATCCTCAGGAACTTGCTGGTTTTTCTCTCTGTTCTTCTGGCCCTCTCCCCATTGGCTGTGGATCTCCTCTCCATGCTCTATGCCAGCCTGGTGTATACCAAGGTCTCTTCATGCATTTGTTGAATAAATAAACTAAACGAATAATAGGAGACAAAAGAGAGAGCCAGGAAGGGACTTTGTTCAGCCAGGGCCCCAGAGAGAGGACTAGGGGTGTGAGGGAAGCGTAGGTGCATTGCTTTGCCAGCTGTGTGCATATGTGTGAGGCACCCCTGCTGTTCATACCTCCAACATGCACGGAGGGGCACAGAGACCTCATTCTTTAATGCTTTCTGGTTATGGAGGGAGGAGGGAGGTCCTGGGTTCCGGGCCCAGCTGTGGTGTGGCCTGATTCAGGAATGGAGTTTGTTCGTTCTCTCTCTGTGTGTGTCTCTCTTTCTACAGGATTGAGCCCCCATCATGTTTTGGGCCCAGAAGCAGAGAGGAAGAACAGACAGAAGAAGGAGGGTGACGGGCAGGCAGGAGTGATAGGAGACAGACACCTTCCCCCCAGTAGCCCAGGGGACTGGGAAGAGGGGAAAGGATAACTGGAAGGAGTCTGTTTCTGTCCCAGTGGAGGTGGCTTTTCAATCTAGCCTTAAAAAAATAGGAGGCTTTGGTAGGTGCGGAAGCCAGGACCACTTTCCAGGGAAGAGTCACAGGCCAGAAGTGGCAGTCCAGCAGGGGAGCCAGAGTGCCCCCTATTATTTCCTCCCTCTGTGGCCTGAGCAGCAAGCTGCTAGGGTAGGGGTGAAGTCCTTGCTCCCTTGTGGATCTCCATTAGGTCTGCAGCCTGGGGCAGGGGCTCCTGGGCTCCTGGGATGGCTGTTGGAGGCTGCAGGGGGTTGGGGGCAGTTGGAGAGAGGCGGAAACCCCCACCCTTGCTGCTACCGGACCTACCCTGGGGCTCTTCCATTCTCCTTGCTAGCCACAGAAGCTCCCACAGTTAATCCTCTCTCTTACTAACCTAGGTGGCCCAGGAACTCCTGGGTCTGAGCAAAGCGGCTAATGCTGGTCAGTGCCGACCTTTCCACGGAAGTCTCACTGCCTGCGGCCCACCAGGCTGCGGGGCGGCAGCGGGGCCTGGGCGAGGGCAAGGGGAAGAAACGGAAGCCACAAGCCACCAAAGGCAGGGAGGCCCAGGAGTGGGCCGCGGCTGCTAGGCGGCCCAGGAAAGGCCTGAGTCAGGCTTCTCGTAATAAACTGCACGTGAATAATTCACCAGCCTTGTGGGGGCTCATTGCATTAGTGCCTCCGCCAGCTCAGTCCTTCGCCTTCCCGCGGTGTGTGTGTGTGTGGGGGGTGGTCACTAATGCGCTGGACGTGGGGAGCCAGGTAAAGACCCCCTGCCTGCTCGCATCCTGGATTCGGCCGGGCCGATCTCCTCCTTCCGCCGAAGGTCAGAGGGCCGCCTGCCCGGCAGCGCTGTTCCAGCTAAGCTGCTCTCAAGACCCTGGGCAAGAGAACCCCCGCGGCAGAACCAAGGCCAGAATAGGGGGCGCAGGGCGTAGGGTGGGGGCAGCCTACGGAAAGCCGAGCTGCTGCGGTGCCCAGCGACAGGGAAGCTCGTGGGCCGTGGGCCGCCTGGCTCGGAGCTGGCGCAGAAGGCTGGCTCGGTCCTGTGCTCCCAGCCTGGGTGCCCCGAGGCTGCTTCAGCGGGCCGGGGTTTTCCTTTCGATCCGAGGGAAGCCGCAGGACCCTCCATTCGCTGTGGAGCCCGGGTTCCCAGGCCTCTGTCCCCGCCTTTCTCGGATCCCCGAATCCAGTTCCTGCCACGTCAGCCGCGCTGTGGCCGGGGGCCCAGCGCTCTCGGGACAAGTTGGGTGGGGGGGGCGAAAAGGGGGAAAGGGAAGGGAGCCCCAGGCTGCCGGGCCTGAGAGAGACGCTAAGTGCGCAGCGCCCGCAGCCTTATTTCGTTTGAGCGAAACCAGTTCCTTGGCTATTCTACTTCCACTCGTTTCTGGGCTCCTGCTCTTGAGGGATCACAGCGCATCAAACGTGCACCGACGCTTAATTCCTCCAGCTCTTTCCCACGCCCCTTCACTTCCATTAGGTCCCCCACAAGCTCTCTGCAGGAGCCACCCTACCCCTCCGTGCTGAACCTCGGACCTAGAGCCGCACACTGGCCCCGCCCGCCCGCCTGGAGCCCGGGGCAGCGCGAGCAAGGCCCCTAGCCTGGTCTTCCCTGGTGTTGAGGCAGGCAGACTTGAAGCCCTGGTGGGGGCGGAAGAAGGAATCCCGTTTCCCCCTGGCCCACCCACCAATCTTCTTCCACCAAGGCTGTTTCCTCCTCTTCCCTCGGTCTCTAGGTATTTCTTTCTCATTCGCTTTTTTCCTTAGGTGAGGTGCCGTTCAGCCCCAACCTCTGGCCCCTGGGGAGGACTGGGCTTACTCAGCTCTCTCCAGCCTTCAGCTGAAACGCTGGGTTCACGGCCAGATTCCCGATGCCTTCTGCAGCAGGGCCCCCCTGGGTGTCTCACCCGCAGAGGCGGGTGAGAGGGGCTGATGGCCCTGTGCTTCCGACAATTCCACTCCAGGCCCGCTGTGTGATCTTGGGTAAGTCTCTTAACCTCTCTGAACTTTATGGGGCACAAGTCAGGAGATTTAGAGAGAGAATGGGAGACTAAGCCTTTTAATTCATTTGGGAAAAGGGGTTGCCTGCTTTGGCGCCTAAGGAGGAAGTGGGGTTTGGGAGAATTCTAGGTCTGGAATGGCCCTTTATTTAGGAGCAGCTGGTAGCTGCTTTTTATTTTTATCTTTCACAGCTGATAGGGTGCTGTTAGGCATTAGAAACCTTCTCTCCAATCCTCTCCAGGGCTTGGTTTTACCAAGGAGGAAACTGAGGTTAAGATCATCTCCCGCTGGTCAGTGCCACAGGTGGGATTTGAGTTTAAGCACTCTTGAGTTTAAGCCTCACAGTCTACCCTGGACAGGTGAATGGAACCCTCCCAGGGCTGGGTGGGACCTAAGTGTGGAGGGGTTGGACTGCATCTACAAGTGTTCCCTTTTTTCCGTGCTGGGAAATCTTTGTGAAATTGTTGTTTTTAGGTAACGAGTTCTGTGGCTCCCAGAGAAGGATGGAAATTATGACCCAATGAGGGACTTCAGGCAGGTTATGGGACAGCCTCTGGGACAGGACAGGGAGGACTGCGTTTCTCCCAAGCCGAGCCCAGGGAGAAGGTAGAAGCTATTGCTCCCCGAGTTTTCCTCCGGAGAGTCTTCCATCCGCTCATGAATCTGTCTGTCCTGCGGGTGGGGGAGGGGGCTACATCCCCAGAAGTCCTGGGCCCAGGGAGGGAGGAGCACCAGGAAGAAGGCACAGGGCTCAAGGCAGAAGTATAGCCAGATGATCCCACCCCCCACCCCGCTCTTTCACCCTCTCCCAGGGCGCCTCCCTGAGGTAGGGTCCTCCCCGCTGCAGAAGTGGGACTGGCTGTGGAGGATCAGAGGTGGGCAGGCTGGATGCTGGCACCTGGGGACCCTGGCTGGGCAGGGAGGGGCTGGAATCTGGCTCCCCCGCGGTCCGTCCCGGGGCTCCTACTGCAAGGTCGCCCCGTGGCAGTCCCGACAGGCCATGCGTCCCTCGGCACAAGTCCCATTATATTGTATTTATGTTTCACTTTATTGGTTTTTTCCTCTCTTATTATTGTCTCACTCTGGGGGAGGCAAAGGATATAATATATTCATCTTTATTATACCAAATCTGTGTGAAGCATTTAATAAAACGCTGTTTCCACACAGCCAGGGATATTAGTGTGAGCTATTCTTAAGTTAATGCTCGGGTACAGAGGGCACCTCCACCACAGCGCCTGCTGCTGGAGGCCTGGGGAAAGCAAGGACCCCGGCCAGGTGCACCCCGTGCCCACCCTGAGCACTCCCAGCCCTTTGCGCTTGAGCGCTCCTCCTAGTGATGGCTCTGGGAACCCTTGGGCCCCAGCCTGGGAGGAGGGCCTCGAAAGAGCTGAGTCTGAGTCCACCCCTGCCCCCCTCCGCCTTTCTAACTGACTGTGGGCCTTGGTTTGTGCCTGGGGGGTCGGGTGGGGGTGGAGAGGAGGAAAATTCCATAATGGCTTTCCTCTCAGGGCTCTTTGTTGGGAGGCTGAAGAGGCTCTGGGGGAGGGAGGGACGGGGCTTTTTAAACAGAAAGGAA
>PISX010027789.1:0-22472 GCA_004024625.1 Mellivora capensis | reverse complement strand
ACATCTGTATCTTTGGGGTAAATACCCAGTAGCGCAATTGCAGGGTCATAGGGAAGCTCTATTTTTAACTTCTTGAGGAACCTCCACACTGTTCTCCAGAGTGGCTGCACCAACTTGCATTCCCACCAACAGTGTAAGAGGGTTCCCCTTTCTCCACATCCTCTCCAACACACGTTGTTTCCTGTCTTGCTGACTTTGGCCATTCTAGCTGGTGTGAGGTGGTATCTCAGTGTGGTTTGGATTTGCATCTCCCTCATGCCGAGGGATGTGGAGCATCTTTCCCTGGGTCTGTGGAGCACCTGGGTGTCTGGAGGTAATCCTGATGCACAGTGGCCACAGTGGAGATCTTGTCCATGATGAGGGGTCCCAGAGCCAAAGGGGGCTCAGCCAAGTCCTCACCAGAACGGCTAAACAGAAAGTTATGTTTCCTCTTTTACAGTTTCTGGTGACCAGGTTGAGACTCACTGGGACACCTCGCTCACTCCAGAACCTGCAGACAGGCAAGGTATGAGGAGAAAAGGCAGAAGCCGGCACAGGCTGGGAAATCTTACCAGATCTCCACCTGCCGTGTCTGCTCTCAAAAGGAAGGTAAGACCTTACATTGTCCCTTTCTTTCCAGAGTCAGACTGGTGGGGAAAACATGCATGTAAAAATGAAATCTTGGAATGGTGACTTGTGGAGCTGCGCCCGGGGACCCGTGGGTTGTCAGTACTTCCTTTCCCAGGGACAGCTACTGTCTTATGTTTGCTTTGTTTTGTGTCCTGGGGACTTGGCAGGTTTGGCAAGCTCTCAGGTTGGGGGCCCCAAAATATGGCTGGGCAGAAATGTAGGCTGTGTTCCATGGACAGCCAGCATCCTGCCCTCTGTCACCAGCTTTAAGGAGAACTGTCCAAACCTTCCTTCCTTCAGGAGTAGCTGTGCATCTCCGGAGGGTAGCCTTTCTTGCATGCTCTTTGGGGACCCCCCCCTTGCATCCAAGACGTTGTTTCATGTCGCCAAGAATATCTACTGTTTGCCACACCTGCAACCTGACAAGATCCTCCTCCTTTACAGATCCCTTTCAAAAAAGGGATTGCTTGGGGCACCTGGGTGGCTCAGTGGGTTAAGCCTCTGCTTTCGGCTCAGGTCATGGTCCCAGGGTCCTGGGATCGAGCCCCATATCGGGCTCTCTGCTCCGTGGAGAGCCTGCTTCCTCCTCTCTCTCCCTGTCTACCTCTCTTGCCTACTTGTAATCTCTGTCTGTCAAATAAATAAATAAAATCTTTAAAAAAAAAAAAGGGATTGTTTGAAATGTGGCTCTAGGGTCATAGAATGAGCCAACTGGAAGCTGATATTCAGGGTCTGGTCAGGACTTGGTTTTAGGCCTTCTCTCCTGAGTTAAAACACAACTGCATACCCAGAGAGAAAGAAAATGATGCTGAAGCTTCCTGTGGAAGGATCTGCTGAAATATTCCGAAGACACAAGGCGGTAAATCTGGAACATCAGAATCTTCTGCTTTCCACCGTGGTTGGGAATCTCCCTGATATCGAGAACCAAAGGAGGGTAATGCGTTTGGACGGCTGGGTCAGTGCCTGATGTCACTCAGGCTGTAACACTGTTCTTTGGGGGAATTAAAAGCCACTGTTCTTATATGGCAATTCTTTGCAAAACCAGAAATTCAGTGTCCACCTCTCTTCACGGTTCCCCAGATGTCTGCTGTTCATCTCAGAATGCTTGCAGACACCGTACAAGATTAGGGCTTTGGAAAGAGAACTGTCCTGCTATAAGAAAAAATTTATAATAGTCATTACCCTGGAGTTCTGATAAGGGACACGTGCACCCAAAACTCCTGGGGGGAAGCTTGCATTCTTTCTCCGCCCCTTGGAGACAACAATCTCACTGTGGGTTCGAAAGGTGAACACCCAGGACATCCACAGATCCCTGAGAAGGAAGGGAAGAGAGGGGAAGGAGGCTTGTAAAAATACAAACCGCCCTAAAATTGACCCCAAATCAAGTCTGCAGTCCCCCTGAGATGATGTGTCGAGGGCAAATACAAATCCTAAAAGCGTCTTGCACATGTGTCAGTGCAAAGCTCTGGCAGTCTGCCATCTGAGCACGGGCACCAAGCATCTTCCAGAAACATAGTCTGGACCCACCTGTTCTTTCATAAACGAGGGAGCTTCCGTTATCCTAGTGTCTCGCGGTTAGAATTTTAAAGTGGAAACTGTAGATCTGTTGGCCTCTGGCTGTGTCCTTCCGTAGGTCTGTGTCCATGTGTGTAAGTGTGTGATATTTTCTACCTCTGGGTGGTTAGGGCCAAAGTCAGTCTATAAGACACTCTATTTAACCAGCTGAAAAGGCAAACAAGCATTTATAAAGATCAACGATACTTTCAGAAACCCATTTTTCAAGTTCGTCAAGTTCGCCAACCCATTCATGCAATTTCGGATCATTGCTGGTAAGTACAAGCTAGCTTACATTGTGGGTTTAACTAAAAAGGGTGTATCTTCAGAGCTGACAGTATTAAATATAATATTTTCACTCTGCCGAGGTTTCCTAAGCAAGCTCATTTACTTCTTTAACAGAATTTAGATGATGGGTACCTGCTGAATATCTTGTAAGATTTTCCTGGCTAATCCAACCATAATTCTTGAGGCCAAGTGAATTAAATAGATGCAAATAACATAAAGGTTTGTAAGTGAAGTTTTCGACAATTATTACACTTTATGGTATATCTACTTAAGAATAGCTTCCAGACTGTGATGCCTGGGTGACTCAGTCAGTTAAGAGTCTGCCTGCAGCTCAGGTCACAATCCCGGGGTCCTGAGATCGAGCCCCACATTGGACTCCGTGCTTAGTGGAGAGTCTGTTTCTCCCTCTGCTGCTCCTCCTGCTTGTGTTCCCTCTCTCTCTGTCAAATAAGTGAATAAAATCTTAAAAAAAAAAAAGAATACCTTCCAAACTCTTTTTGGCTGCCCGAAAACTTACAGTCATACTGAGATAAGTCCAGTGATGGGCACTCACGGACAATCCAGATCTTTTCTAAATATGAGAAACACAGGGAGTCATGAATTCCTGAACATAGATTTACCCACTTCTGGCCTCTCTTTATGGAGGAATGAAGGGTATTTGGGTATCTAAGTAAACACGTTTGCTGCCACATTGGAAAGCTGGTGGGAAGAAGAACATACTTTGAGAAACTATGAAACATATTTATAAATGTCCCAGGGCACAGCACCTTCATTTTCACTGGAAACCAAGAATTCTGAGGGCTGACGGTTCTAATCAATCCACCTGATAACAGGATGCCTGGCTGGCTCAGTTGGAAGATGGCGTGACACTCCACTTCAGGGTCATGAGTTCAAGCCCCACCTTGGTGTAGAGATTACTTAAAAAAATAAAACCTTAAAATATGTAATAAAGCCACTTAGAAATAAGAAGGGAGAAAAAAATAGTATGAAAAGTATGTATGTGGGTAAAGTAAAGCGATGGGTTGCCTTGAAATGAGAAAGCAGAAAAAAAATAGGGTGATATGAATGGATACATGTGATTTAAATAAAAAAAACAACAACGTCGTGGTCAGGACTGGAACGGATTTCCTAACGTTGTTAGTGGATTTTTTAAAAAGATTTTATTTATTTATTTGACAGACAGAGACCACAAGTAGGCAGAGAGGCAGGCAGAGAGAGAGGAAGGGAAGCAGGCTCCCTGCTGAGCAGAGAGCCCGATGCAGGGCTCCATCCCAGGACTCTGGGATCATGACCTGAGCTGAAGGCAGAGGCTTTAACCCACTGAGCCACCCAGGCGCCCCTGTTAGTGCATTTTGATATCCAAAGTACACAGTGCAAAATGAGAATTTGGTTTTCTCCGTCAGAAGGACCAAATTCTCTTAGATGATTGGTCTGCTCTTAACAAGAAATTACAGCCATGATGTTTTTTAAAGATTAGGTAATCTGCATAGACAGCCAAGACATTATGTCCTACCAGCATAACTTACCTTCAAATGGTCCGGTCTTTGATTCCTTATGGACCTCCGGTTCTCTCCGTCTTTGGAGAGCTAGGTTCTGCCCACACATCTACAACCTTTCATCTTTGCCTCTAGCATCCTTGATTGCCACTTTGCTCAAATAGATGAGGAGGTATTATTTCATAATAACTCATGATCCTATGTATTCAAATGCCCAACCCTTTTGGCATTTCCCCCAAATCAAATGATGAATGGAGCCTTTTGATCTCAAACTAACTTTGACATTTCCCAGTGGGATACTGGGGTATCTCAAAGGATGTGTCTGTCCCTTTGTACAAGGCAGATATCAGATGAATGGGGCTTCTTTGATGTGCTATGTTACAGAGGACGCATGGTCCAACACATGATGGTAACCCTTAGGTGGCCTCTGTGCATATATATGGCAGATACAGGTATTCCAAGAATTGTTTCCAGTCCAGAGAATAGTCGATACCCTCATTGTCCAACTGTCACCTTATATTGTTACATGACATGGAAATAATTGCATGATAATTTTGTTTTCTTGTTGAAGGAACACTCACCCCATCTTCTCCCATGGGCATGGAAACAGATACTATTACTCTGATGCTCTTGCAAAAGAAGATTCACCAATAGGCCCTTACCCAGTCTTCTTGACCACGGACTCCACTGCCAAACCAGCAGGTGTGGAAACCAAGGAAGGCTCCACCTGACGTCTGGTCCTGTGGAAATGCTGGACACCACCACCGGCCATGTGTCTCAGGCCACTGCACAGGGGGAGGTAATCCAACCTCTGACATCTGTAGGATTGGCCACCATGTTGGCAATCCTGGAGTTCTGCCCATCGCAAACTTCCTCCTTGATTTCCAGTGCCTTGGTTTCTCTGGAACAGACTCAGCCCCATCTCTAATGGGCCAGGCTCACCTGGGGGTCCATCTAGCTGCCTCTGGGTAACAACCCCAAACCTGGGGACCCTTCCCTCCAGGATCTGGACAGAGAAAGGGACACAATGCAAAGGTGACCAGAATCAAGCCACCTGTGTGGTCTACTGACCTCCAGGGCTATCACCTTTCCTCCCTAGAGCTGACCGGGGAGGGAGTCCTGAGCCACAGACCCAAAAGGCAATCAGGAGGAGGCATTCAGCATTCAACATTTGCTTCCTCTGGCAGATCCCTTCTCCCCTGGCTTGGAGCAGGCACAAAGGAGATGATGACTGGGGTTGTTCCCTTAGCTCTTGAACATGTAGAATCTGCTACTGAACCAGGAGCTGCCCAACAAAGATCCCTTGACTCTCTGGCCAAACTTTTTCCTGATAATAGGAGAGCCCTTGATTCTCTTTCAGCTGAGCAAGGAGGGGTCCGCATCGTGGCCACCACTGCCACTCACTGGGAAGCTGAGAATCAGCTAGCGAGATCTCTTGGTGCAAGAAAGTCTCTGAAGGGATCTTTCTTTGACTCCCTTGGTTCTGATTCCTTCAGGTCTTGGGGACCATGGCCCCAACATGCATGTCACGCACTGGGAATTCTGCTGTGTATCATCATCAGAATCACCTTCTGGGTGCACAGTACACCCTCAAACACTGTAAATGCAAAATACTTTGCCACCAAGTTAAGGGTCCCTCTGAGGTCAGAATGTCAGAAAAGGAAGAAAAAGGGTGACCAGTTAAAAGAATGGAGTCCAGAACAGTGGCCTGTGAATATCACCTAGGATCAGAAAAACAAACAGAATGGAAGCACAAAACACGGTGCTGAGCTCCAGAGTGGTGGCTGAGATCTTTAAATTCTGATTGTGTCTCTCAGTCACAGCTGGGGTCTGGGAAGGGAGTTAAACCAAGACAGCAAGCAGGTCCCAGCCCCGGGCCACCAAACTGAGACCTAATGACTGTGTCAGCTCTCCTAGAGATGAACCTTAAACCAGTCAGCAGGATCCCCCTGGCTCAGCTCTAGGGAGGAAATCTGCCTGGCAGGCCCCAGCTGTCCCCTCCCCAGAGGAACATGTCCTTGCAAACACCTGCTTTCTTCCCCAGAATATCTTCCTCGTTCCTCTCCTGTCTGCCTCTAAGTCCTTTATCCTCCACAGCTCCCTGGAAGGCCTGCTCTCTGCCATCCTGGAGGCCACTCGATACCAATCAGTCTTGGTGCCAGTAAATTCTACATGTTTTCAGTAGGCCTCAGTTTATTTTTTGACAGAGGACATATGGAAAACAGAACACACATGTATCAGAAAACACAAAACTTGTTATTTTTATGAGGATAATTTTTCTATACTTCATATTTTATGTGTCTTAAGTTTTCAGGAGAGGTGGTCTGGATCTGGGAAGGGAGAGCTGTGGAGAAATGAGCAGGAAGGGTTTGAGAAGGGAGATGGAGGATGGGTAGGAGGGATCTGGGAGGGGAGGGGAGTGAGTAGGAGGGGTAGAATGGAGATGGGGTGGGAGGGGTTAGGAATGGTCTTGGAGGGCAGGTAGAAGGGGTCTTGGAAGGAAGGTGGGGGAAGTCAGGAGGGTGTAGGGAGGGAGCTGAGCTGGGCTGACAGCCAGCCGCACACACAGAACCATGCCTTGGGGACACCCTGGCCCCGCCATGTGCCTTAGTCCAAGGTCCCCTGTCTTCCCCATGAGAGCAGCCTTATTTCCTAAGTCACCTGTGATGTAGGAAAGACGACATTAGTGTTCTAAGCCAATGGCTAAAAAAGACCTCTTGAGACATCTTTGGTGCAAAAAAGGTGGTTTTGTTAAAGCGTGGGGACAGGACCAGTGGGCAGAAAGAGCTGCACTGGGGTCATGAGGAGTGGCCCACTGTATACCCCCAGGTTGGGAGGGGGTTAGGGATAGTGTGAGTCTCTAAGAAACCCTGGAAGCAAGGTTTCCAGGACCTTGAGGGGACTAGCTATTATTGGGAAAAGGTCATTTATTACCTACTGTCTAATAAGACCTGAGTCGCGAGACCCTTCGGATGTCTATCAGTGGCCCATATGCTTGGGGAATGATGGCCAACACGTATCTTGGGGGGGTGGTTAGAGATAAAGAAGTTTCCAAAGCAATTCTTATACATTACAGTAGACTTCTCTTGCTGGGGGCAGTGTCTGGGCTAGGACTGCCTTTTGTCCTAGCAAAGTGCCAACACTGAGGCCATTGAGTTCTGAGACGAAGGTCACTCTGCCTGTTTGAAGGACTTGCCAATGGGCTGTGCGTAGTAAGGAAACTTAGTAATTGTGCCTTTGTTTCCCATGTCAACCCGCATGCCAGGAAATCACTGGGATATCCAAAGACAGGGGTGAAAGCATTAAGGCACAAATGTGAATACAATACAAGAGATTGCAAGGTCAGAAACCAAACTGAGGGGGTGCAGCAAAGGCGATGGCATCAAGGCAAGGTTTGGAAAGTTCCAGAAGGTGGCTTGCCCATCGCGTAGGATTAAGTCTGCACCAATGGGGGTGGGCTGTTGGGATAAAAACACCACAAGCTATTGCTCTCACTGCTCAGTGGAGGCCTCCCTGGGCTATGCACCTGAGGGGGCCCCTGAGGGAAAAGTCCTCCAGCCCGCCACCTCGGCACCTCCAGCACCTCCTGTGGTTCTGAGCCCCCTAGCCCCCCGCACCCCCTTACCTCTCCAGTTCCCGCATGGCCTGCGGTTCTGAGCCCCTCCTCCCAGCTCTGAACATCTGGCACCATTTTTCGTTCCGAGCGCCTCCCCCACCTCTACGGTTCTGCGCCCGGGTTCTGCACCCCAGTGTCTCCGGGTACCCCTGCAGCCCTTATCCCCTAGCAGGTGCGGCCCCAGCCCTGTGTCAGCTCCAGTCCGGCTTTCCCAGTGCTCAGGACCACGCAGCGCCAGCTGGCGGGCAGTGGCTCTGCACCGTCCCGCCCGGTGCGTCCTGGGTATGGCTCCTGGGGCTGGGGCGCGCTCTTCTGAGAGCCACCAGTGGGGCCAATCACGGGACTTGTGCGGTGTTCCCGATGCGCCTGGCTCTTCTTTCGCCATCTTGGGAGAGATGGAGCTTTTCGGACACATCTGGGAGCGGGGGTGGGGTAGGGATGATGGGTTCGCGTCTGGAATTCTGCACGTATCCGTCCGTTGTGGACCTGGACAGGTGGCCCTGGAAGGCCCCTGCCTGGCTCGCTCTGCTGTTGTTTGCAATCTCAGGCAGCGTCCCACTGCCCCTGTGAGCCCTCTGCTGAGCGCCCCCTCATTCTAACACCTGGCAGACCGCTAATGGCACCGGAAATTTCCCCAACGGAGAAGTGGGCTCAGACAGCGGCCTTCCAGGGTTGTGGCTCTCTGAGTCCTTGTTTCTGACCCCACACCTGCCTGTACCCCAGCTTCTGGCATACTCTCCCCCCACGGCTGGCCTTTCCCACTCTAGAATTCCCATCAATTCTTCCCTATTCGATGTACAGACGTTTGGTTGGTTGGTTGGCGATTCTGGCACACAGATTTATCCAGCTTTTCCTAGGCCTCCCTTCAGGGAAAGCTCCAGGCCTCTCCCAAGGAAACCAGCCCATACTCTGTTGAATTCAGCTTCCCTCCCTGGGATGAGCTTCACCTTTTTTCCAGGGCTTGTTTTTTCCGCACAACCAATAACTGCCTTCACAAGTAAGTGGTTGTAATGCCTTTCCCAATTTCCAGGGTTTATAGAAAGGGCTGGGTGTTGCTGCTCCCAGAAAAATAGGAAAACCTCCCCTCTGGCCTCCCTACAGCCTCGCATCTGGGTACTGGAACCTTCTGGGTTCCGGCCACACCTCCCTCTTGGGCAAGGCTGGGCTATCCACAAGGCTACTGACGTCCACCCATAATTCGGAGCAGGCGGCCTGGCCATGGCCTATTGCCTCTTACTGTGGGCCTTTCTGATGTGACCGCTGTCACAGACACAGCTGTTACACGCCGTTCCCCAGAGGAAGGGCACAGGGCACCGCAGATGGCCCTGTGGCCAAGCACCAAGTCTGCCAAGAGGCAGAGCTGCGGAAATGTGGTTAAGGCAAGGCCTTCACTGTGATTTCTGCAGGACAGGGGGAGATAGGGCAGAGCTAGCAGGCTCAAGGTTGGCCCCTTTGCATATCTCTGTGGACGGTGGGGTGCAGGGGCTGTCTGCCACCTGCCTGGGACAAGGAGGGCAGATAGTGTGGGACGGGGCTGTCGGTGGGCATGTGGGCTCTGGGTCAGTCAGTTTGCACAGGAAAGGTGTACTCCTGGGTGAATCCGTTTCCTGTCCGTAGGGCTGTCTAGCCCTGAGATGGGGCAGTTCTTGCTGGGGCCAAAAAGCGGCAGAAATCTGGGCAACAGGTTACAGAAACGGGGAAGTGCGGTGACTACTAGTACTTCCTTCCAGAATTCCTGTCTCCTCCTAGCTTCCTCAGGGGGCTGCTTCTGTGGGTTCCTGGGTCTTGGTCAACCCTGAGTCTCCCTCTCCTCTTCTTCACGTCTGTCCAGATGTCTCCATGCCCTGGGAAGTCAAACCTGTGCTGGACTATAGTGGTGGGGAAGGAACTAAGTGGTCTGGGGCATGAAGCCCGGGGCCTGGCTCCTCAGGGACCTTGACAGAGGTCAGGATCGGAGCCCTGTGCCCAGACACACTGCTGATGCTCTGCTCCTCGGGTCTCCTTGTCTAGCGCTGAGTTGGCACCCTGCCTGGCCCTCAAGTGTGCTGGAGAGATGGCTGTCATCCCCATGGCTCAGCACGTGCTCCTTGGAGTGGGCAGGAATCCAAATGTCCCAAACTGAAGCTGGGAAGGAAGTAGGTTGGTGTTCTCACCCACCATCAAGGCTGAAGAGCGTCATGGACTGGTTTTGCTTCCCTGAAAACTCACTTTGGGGCCCCACCCCCAGGACCTTGGCATGTGACTGTATTTGGTAACAGGATCTTGAAACATGTGATTCAGGTAAGACAAGATCCCTAAGGCAGGTCCTAATCTGGCAGGACCGGTGTCCTCATGAGAGGACAACCACATGAGGACATGGGGGAGGAGACTTTAAGAGGAACCAGCCCTGCCCAGGCATGGACCTCAGGCTTCCAGCCTCTAGGATGGCCAACACTCAAGTCTTCCTCCTGCATGGACTGTGGTATTGGCATTGGAGATGGGATTTTTTTTTTAAAGATTTATTTATTTATTTGACACAGAGAGAGATCACAAGTAGGCAGAGAGGCAGGCAGAGAGGAGAGAGGAGGAAGCAGGCTCCCTGCTGAGCAGAGAGCCCGATGTGGGGCTCGATCCCAGGACCCTGAGATCATGACCTGAGCCGAAGGCAGTGGCTTAACCCACTGAGCCACCCAGGCACCCTGGAGATGGGATTTTAAGAGCCTGAGGGAAATCTGAAGGGGGATCTCGAGTCTGAAGGATGAGCAGGGTCCAAAGCAGCCCCTTCAGAGGTTGGGTCTGTATACTCCTCAACGCCCAGTGTAGAGCAGGGAGTGACGTGCCCAGAGGGGGCGTGGAAGCATGGCAGCCCTGCCCTCCCACCTTGTCCTCTGCGTTTCCCCACCTGGAAGTCCCTGAGTCACAGCCTTTTCTAAGAAACCAGTCATCTAGGGAGGGAAAGGTTTCTCTGAGCTCTGTGAGCCACTCCAGCAAGTGAATGGAACCTTGGGTCTGTAGCTGGTGAGTCAGAGCACAGGTGACCCCTGCACTCACAGTGCGAAGTGGGGGTGGTCTTGTGGGACTGAGCCCTGAACCTGCGGGGTCCACGTCACAATTGAGTTGTACAGTCAGACCCCCAGCTGGTGTTGCAGACTTGCGTCTGCCACGCACACTTGTCAAAGCGCTGAGTGTCACTGTCATGTGAGACTAAGGGAGAGACCCCAGGGGAAGCCCTGTCCCAGGCCACCCTCCCTGCTTCATCCGTTTTGACATCAGACAGCTCTCTCTTTGCTGGTCTAATGGAGGTGTCGACTGGCCTCACAATGTCACAGAAATCTGCATTTCTCTGCTCACCCACACAGGTGAGCACGCGTAACCACCTACGCCCACTTCCTTTAGGGTTTCCCAGTCGTCCACTCAGGTCATGCCCTTGACTTACTCTTCCGCTGTTCTTCCCGTCTTGTTAAGTAGCAAGTTTCTGACATTTTCTCCATGTTACTTTCTTCTTGGTTTTAGACAGTTTGCATTGTGCCTTTAATCTGTCTTCAGCTTGTCAACGTGGTCCAAACTACCCTCCACTGGATGGACTTCATGACTTTTTGTCATTGTGGCATATCTGACATGCAACACTGTTAGTCTGAGGGGTATGGCATTGCAGCTCTGCATTTGTATATAGTGCGAAAGGAGGACCCCAGTAAATCTAACATCCATCTCCCCACGTGGCTGTGGATTTTGTTCCTTGTGACGATGAGAACTTTCAAACTCTGTTCTCTCAGCAACTTCCAGATATGCAATATACCGTCATGGAGAGGATGGGCATTCTTCATTCTGCTGCAGTTTGTTCCACTGCTTCTGCCTTAAATCCCGTGCTGCTCGAGTTTTGCTGATGCTCTTTGGGGCCTCTGGGAGACAGATGTGTGGCCCCACGTTTCTGTCTGTGAACCTCGTGGTACTTGATCCCAGACTCTGAGGTTGGTGATTGCCTCCTGTCGAGTGACTCCCACTCAAGTACAAGGCCTTTACAACTGTGTCCTTCTGGATCGAAGGCCTGGCTCCATCCCTTGTGGGTAACCACAGCAAGCGCAGAACTTTAAAGAACTTATCCTCCTGTGTCACAGACTTAAGAGTTTGCCCTGTAACATATCTCTCTACTTTTTCTGCTTCATGATTTCTGCTTTTATGTCCATGTTTTTTCTTCAGGTTCACTTCAGTTTACTCTTCCTTCAACAGATCGAGTTCAATGGGCTCTTCAGCGTCCGCAACAAATTCCCACAACGTGGGCACCTGAAGTAACACACTTTTTGCGTCAGGGTTCTGGTGGCCCCAAGTCTGAGATCAAGGTGGCGCTGTGGGTTCCCTGTGAGGCGTGGAGAGCTCTCCTGGTCACCGGCGCTCCCGGACACTTCTCGGCTTGTAGATGCATCCCAGGGATCTCTGACCCCATCATCATGTAGCCTTCTCCCTGGGCGTGTGGTCCGAGTTCCCCTCTTATAAGGACACTGGGCATGGGCTTAGGGCCACCTGCATTCAGTATGACCTCTTCGTAACTGGACCACATCCACAAAGATCTTTCCAAACAGGGTCACACTGGCAGGTTCCAGGTTACCTTTTTGTTGGATGCCATTAACCCATAACAAAAGGGTAGTTCCACCCCCTACCCCCATATAGGAGTTTAAAGACGCATTTCCTTTCAAGGAGAGCGTATCTGGGTCCTGCACATTTTAGCGTGCTGTAACCGCCGTGCAAATCACTGCTAGGTATTTCCAGGAGCTCTCATTGTCTACCACGCTTTTATCTTAAGCTCTAGTGAGGAATTTAAGGTAAAACTGATTAAAAATGTCAAAGCAGGACATTATGCTGTAGCACGAGGAACGCTAGATCAATGTAACGGTTAGCACAAAGGCACCCCATTCCATCGTGAAATACACTAGCGGCTCAAAATTCACACGAAAGTGGGTAACTACACATCCCTGCAGATTTTGACACCTTTTGCTCAGACACTAGGTAATCAAGTGCAAACAAAGAGGGAGACGGAAGAGAGGGGCAACGCAGCCAAGAGCCTGCAGCTTTTAGGATCGTGACTAGCGGGCCGAGAACTCGCTGCATTTGAGCACATGGGTCATTTACCATGTTCAGTAACATTAACAGCTCAGTAAATTCCAGACTGTCCTCTTCTGCGTCCCTTTGGTGGCAAAGGCACAAGTCATGACCCAAAGTCTGGCGGCAAATTCTATATATTGGGACACTCAGTAATGTATGACTAGACGATACATCAGTTAAAAAGGACATCTTACAGGAAATTAAAAATATTCAGATTCTAATAAAAAGAAATTCTACCTACAAGAATGTACATGGTTGACTTACCTGAACTTACGAGTGAATACGGCTTTAAACACATACACAAATGCAAACAGGCTGAGAAATGATTTTACCAGCGCATTGCTGTGAACACCTAGAAAATTCAGGAACCTGACTCCCATAGAATGACTGTGTGATTACAGTGTATGTTTGCTACCTACCTTTTTCTTTTCTCAGTACTTGCAATTTGTTTAATCACCAATATTCTTCTATTTTCTCCCTCTCTGATCCCAAAGTGAGACAATTTTTCTTGAAGCGGAAAAACACAAAGGGAAATAAGGCCATCTTTATTTAAGGTGGTCTCCCAGTTTTGTGGAGGGAATCACCCTGATGGCTGTGATTTTCAGCGTCTCTTATGAACCCAGGGAAACCTTTTACTTACTTTCCAGTTTAGTATAAAAGAATAGAACTCAGGGAAAGCTAGATGGAAGAAACACACAGGAAAAGTGAGATTTTACCCACTTACGCCTGATATACCTTAGACCCTGTGGGTACAAGCAGAGAAGGATATGGAGCTGTAATCCCGAGAGAGCAAAGCCACAGGGAACGGCAGCCCAGTCACATAGGCGTCAGCTCCCTGCACTGAGCTCTTCTGCAGAGAGGCACTGACAGGCAGGTGACATGGACTTCAGGGACGCAGGCAAGTAAGACCATCGATGAGGCCCCAGAAGGAAGGTGGGGCAGAGTGAGTGGCTCCGTATCCATGGACAGTTAGGTCTCAGCTGTCCCTTCCATGCTCACCCTGGACTCCGTCCCCGAGATGGTAAAGCTGTATGAGGGAGGTGTGATGTGCCCGGGTCTCCTCGCTCCAGGGGCAGGCAGTGGAGAAGGGGCAGCCCCAGGTCCCCCCGGCCCCAAGGTCAGCCCCCCCTCCAGTGTCCCATCTCTTTGCCCAGCGGGCAGGGAGTAGATGGCTTCTCCCCTTGGGGACACTCGTTTTTCCAGCATCTGGGTTTCCTGAAGTTGTGAGCAGTTTTCAGTAGGGATCATCCTCCCAGAGGACCTGGACTATGGAGGCTAAAGTGGCCAGGCTGTAGGGCAGCTGGCAACTATGCTGGTCTCTTGTACTTCCTTTGCTCCCTTCTCTCTAGCCCTTTTGTCCACTAAACCTGTGTTACGAACCACAGAAGAGGCTACCTTCAGAAGTTTAGGCAGGAGAGCTTCTGAAGCTGCCTTTGGATGTCGCTGGGGCTAATTGAGTGAGGAATCAGTTGGCCCTTTCAAGGTATTGAAAGTCGGTCAGCCTCCCATTCAGGGTCCAAGCTGGGATGGGCACTTAGAGCTTCCCTGAACCTTTCCTGTGGCCCTTGCTTACAATGGCCATTTTGTTATAAATTATAACCCATATATTGTATTATATGGATTGAGCTCTACTCTGTTTCAAGCCTTCCAATAGGGAGGTGGAATTGTGATCTTTTGCCTACCTAGGGGAAAGACAGACAGTGACAATCCTTTGGGGCTATAGGCGTCCCTGCAGAACTCCAAATCACCCTGGAGAGCCTGGGACCCGGACATGTCCTAAGAAACTCCCCACTGCTGTTTCCGCTGCAGACAAGCATCCCTGATCCGTGAACCTCTTTGGCCTGGTGAGCCTCCCCAAGAGAGACCCCCAACCACCCTCCCCCTTCATGGATGTGTGTTGCCTCGCAAGATGGGGAACTGTCTTCCCTATTCTAAGATCATATGGAGTCTGGAAAACCAATGTTTGCTATTTCTTTCTCTTTCCCAATCTTTCCCACCAAGCCAATGATTCCATGAAAGATGGGACATCAAAAGGACAAAGGGGCCACCCCCCTCCCAGGCCTCAGTGATGAGAGGAGGAGTGGAGGGTATTTGAAAATTATGGGGTCTCCTTGCAGATGGCTTGGGAAGAAAGCATAGGAGGTGCATAAAGAGACAAAGCAGCCAGACTATTGGGACAGGAGAAGTGGGGCAGGGGGCAGGAGGGCGGATAGATACAGGCAACAGATGCCTTCCTCTGGACAGCATAGAAACTTAAGGACGGGTGGAAGGTCTCTCTTTTTTTTTTTAATTTTTAAGATTTTATTTAATTTATTTGACAGAGAGAGATCACAAGTAGGCAGAGAGGCAGGCAGAGAGAGGAAGCGAAGCAGTCTCCCTGCTGAGCAGAGAGCCTCATGCGGGGCTCGATCAGAGGACCCTGGAATCGTGACCTGAGCCGAAGGCAGAGGCTTAACCCACTGAGCCACCCAGGCCCCCAAGTTCTCTTTTTAAACCATGTGCCTTCTCCGGCACTGCACTCCACCCCAAAGTCCAGCTCTATTATAAAGGTCTATTATAAAGGGTAAGTAGGGGAACGATGGGGGTAGGAGCAGAGACAGGGAGAGCCTCTGGAGCGGCGTGCAGGCAGCAAGAGGGCTCATGGTGGGGCCCCGGACCCACCCCCCCACCCCCCCGGCCCCGGCCCCGGCCTCAGGCCAGCGCATGCTAGGAGAGGCCAGGGCTGCAGCAGAGGTGCGCACGGCGGGGACCCGGACCCCCAAACCCGGCCCCGATCACAGGCCAGCGAACGCCAGGGGAGGGGAGGCCAGGGCTGCAGCAGAGGGGCGCACGGTCCGGCCCCGGACTCCCGACGCAGCTGGCCCAGCGCGACCGCAGGCTGACGGATGTCCCCTCCCGCCCTCGGAAGGACTCGGGAGCCAACCTCTTACGAAAGCAGCCGTTTCGTAGCAGTTATAGCGAAAGCTCACGGGGGACGAGGGAGGAGCGGGCTCCTCAGGGCAGAGGGCGCGCCCAGACGCCCGCACTTCTGCCTCTGCGCTTCCACTTCTCGGCTCAGCTCCCAGCCCGCCTCTCCGCGGGTCCTGCTCCCGCGGGGTCTCCCGCCAGCAGCCAGGTCGGACCTTCCCATCAAGCACCGGGAACCCGCCATGCAAATGTATGATAATGAGGCCGCCGTGTCGGCGACGGGGAGAGCGCATGCGTGGCCTGGGGGGCGGGGGGGCGGTCCGGCTGGTGGCGCGCCCCTGGCTGGTGTCCCTCTGCGTCCGGCTCCTGTCGTGGCAATGAAAGTTAACTATTCTGATTCCTTTTCCGTGGGCCAAATGGGACGTTTGCGTAAAGTTTCGCAGGCAAGGTAAGGTGGGCGTAAGGCAAGGGTTATTAAAGGCACTCTCCGGGGAAGTTTCAGGGCTCAGGAGAAGGGGAGCCCGGAAAGTCGCCCCGGAGGAGGTGGAGGAGGTGGGCACTCTCGGGCCAGGTTCCTCGAGTCAGAGAAGTCGCACTGGGAGGGAGTTGGCGGGGGTCTTTTATCGGGCCAAGGTAGGGCATGGGCTCCCATCCATATGTGGTAGGGTATTTGGTGATTTGGAGGGTATGGGGTGGGGGTCCTGATACTTCTGTTTCCTGCGTAGGCACTCCCGGAGCCTGAGTCCCCCAGCCAGCAGTTCGTAAACTCCCTAGTGTCCTCAGCTGGTCCCCTGCGCGCGGAGCTGGCAGGGCCTGTGCCCTCCCTCTGCGCGGCGGCCTGGTTGGAGAGAACAGAACTTAAAGGAGGGCGACCCCAAAGGCCATATAACACGTCAAACACCCGCGGGGAAGGCGGGAGAACTCTTCCCGGCGTGAACAGCGTGGGACAGGAAGAGCCTGTTTCCTCTACCCTTCTGAGGGTCCTTGGGTGGGACCCCAGAATGAGCCGGACAAAGTAAAGCAAACACCCTAAGGATCTGTACCCGTGGGGCACATCCCTTGAAGGAGACCCGGTGATGACGAACTGGGGATTGGACAATCCCCAATCCTAAGGGATTGCTAGAACCTGGGCGTGGGTCTGAATGACGCCTTTGCAGAGAAGTGACAGGAGAAAAGGAAGGACGGTGAGCTGGGGCCAAGCGGACATCTGATCTGGGGACACCATATTGGGCCCAGTAGTGTAGTTCCGCCTGGGGGGCCACCCCCTGTGTTCTTCAGGCCCTGGAACTGCTCATTCCTCGTGAGTGTCTGCCTCTAGGCCAAGGAGGGAGTGATGGTCAGGCCTCTTCCTGCCGCTTCTGCAGCTCAAAACCCTCTTCATGCCAAAGTGGCTCGTGTTGGGGGCCTGTTCTGTTCTCACCCTTCAGAATCCTTTCCTTATGTCCTCCTGGTCTGTTGTTGGGTCAAAACCAAACTCCTTTGTCACAGTCTTATGGACAATACTCAGAGTTTATCATCGTCGCCAGTGTAATCCCAAAACATTTTCTATGAATCCATTTAGAAAAGTATCTTCAGAGAAAGGGAAGTGGGTCAGAACGCAGCCAGCTGAGTCAGGAGTACCGCCCATTTGTGGGGAGGCATTCACTTAGTTAATGCTTTGGGATCAATGTGGTGGGAATTCAAGACAGCCAGAGCCCTGGACAGTCCTGCTGTCTTGTGGGTGTTCATGGAATGTAATTCTGAGCAGTAATCCATATCACCACTCACTCTGATTCTGCCTCAGATCTAGAAGGGACTCTTCCATTCTCGGGTGGTTCTAGAGGGAGAGCCTATTCAGCTTCTCTGCCCTGTCCACCCAACTTGTGTCCTGAAATAGCAACCAGGAAATCTCTCATCTAGAGGGTGCAGAGGGTGGGGGGAGAAATGCCAGGGGATCCCTTTAAGCCTGTCTTGGGAAGTGAGGAAGCCATACAATGAAATTTGGATTCTGCTGGTCCTAAAGGGTGATGGGCTACTGTGGGGTCTTTAACCCGTGGGGGCTAACACGATCCTTGGGTAGAATTCACTGAAGTTGTACAAAGTACCTGGTATCACAGAGAATTGCTTGATGGCAGGGAAAGTCCGCATTAGCATTTGGCGCAGATCTAGGGACTATGAACCAATGTTTGCTAGTCCTTATTCCCAGAAATCTCTCACACACACATTTTCTTTCTCTTTTTAAAAATTTACTAGTTTTGGGTGCCTGGGTGGCTCAGTGGGTTAAGCCTCTGCCTTCGGCTCAGTTCATGATCTCAGGGTCCTGGGATCAAGTGATCTCTGCTCAGCAGGGAGCCTGCTTCCCCCCTCTTCTCTCTGCCTGTTTCTCTGCCTACTTGTGATCTCTCTCTGTCAAATAAATAAATAAAATCATTAAACAAATTTTACTAGTTTCAGGGGTAGAACTTAGTCATGCATCAGTTGCATTTAACACCCAGTACTCATTCCATCACATGCCTGCCTTCATGCCTATCCCCCAGCTACCCCATCCCTCCAAGCCACTCCCCTTCAACAACCCTCAGGTTGTTTCCTACAGTTAAGAGTCTCTTTTGGTGTATCTCCCTGTCTGATTTCATCTTATTTTATTTTTCTATCCCTTCCCCTATGTTCATCTGTTTTGTTTCTTAAATTCCGCATATGAGTGAAATCCTATGATTATTGTCTTTCTCTGACTGACTTATTTGGCTTAGCATAATACCCTCTGGTTCCATCCATGTCTTTGTAAATGGCAAGACTTCATCCTTTCTGATGGCTGAGTAATATTCCATTGTATATATGGACCACATCTCTATCCATTCATCTGTTGATGGACATCTGGACTCTTCCCATAGTTTGGCCTTTGTGGACACTGATGCTATGAACATTGGGGTTCAACCCATGCACACATTTTCAAATGGGTGGCTACAACTTGCTCATTCTCTATGAGTGGAAATTTGGAGGACAAAACCAAGACAAATCAGGAAAAGCTTTATTTCCATTTTGATTTATTTTAATAGAACATATTTTTAAAAAAGGAATTCCAAAGGTTTTGAGAAATCTGAAGGTCCTTACATTGCCTAATGGTCTCCCAGAAACAATACTTGCAAAATCCAGGTTTTGGGGGTCTGCTAAATTAACAATGAAGAAAGTCTCCTTTTATGTTTCTATTTCTTAATAACTAGTCAGAGTGTTTCCCCCCACATCTGTGTTCTGAACAGAAGACTCTAAACAGCTGTGTCTTGACTTCAAAAAGGAAAGAAAACTCTGTTGTAATAGGAACCTAATAGAAGAAAAGAATCTACACATTGATGTAATAGTAGGCAACAAATGAGAATTAGACAAAATGAGACAGGTCCAACATCCAACCTCATCAGCTGGGGGTGCCCTATGGAGACAGACAGGCTGGTGTCTCGACTGAGAGGCCTGGGCCCAGAGTTCTCCTCTCAGGTGAGACTTCCAGCTGACCATCCCCACAAGGACCCTATTTATAGGGCAAATGACTGGGTCTGAAGTCAAACATCTGTCCGCCTAGGAGGAGTGAACTGCATTTCCATGTGTTCATGTTTCTGATGGGGTTTTAGAACATAAGTGAGGTTTGGTGGGGTGATATCTGGAGCCAATGACCCAAGAAAGAATTCTTGAGACATCTTTGGGGCAAAATGGTGGTTTACAAAAGCACAGGACAGGACTCATGGGCAGAAAGAGCTGCTGCCCAGGGGTCTTGAGAAGTGGCAGACTATATGCTTGGGAGTTGGGGTAGGTAAGGAAAAGGGAGGCTTCAGAGGATTTTTGTATATTAAAGAAGACTCGCAGGATACTAGAGGCCTTGCCGTTGTCAGGTTAAGGCTGTTTTCCCCTCTAGCAAGGCATGAACAGTAAGACCGTTGGGAGCTTCTGGAGGGACACTACACTTTGTCCATTCGCTTCAAGTATCTGTCCATGGGCTGCCCTATAAAGACATTTAATTGTGTCTACATTCGCTTCTGGAAACTAGGTTATTGATGGAAATGCTTTGTTCTTGTAGATTGCTAAGACATTTGGAAGCTGAGGGAGACTTAGGTCTTGTAGGATTGTGAGCTCTATAACTATTTATTTTTCCTTTAGGGCAGCCAGGATGATGTATGTAAATAACCAGGCTCCTAATGTTATGCCCGAGTTTTCACGTCTGAGAGACCAGCAAGGAGCCAACACCGATGTAATCACATGAGGGTTTATTTGACAAGCTTAAGCTTGGGCCCAAGTGTACCCGATGCAGTGGAGCAGGGACTTGGACCCCGCACCGGATTATAGTCAGAGTTTTAAAGGCGAGTAGGGGTGGACTCGGCGGTGGGTGAGGACAATGGGGATATTCAGAAGGGCTATCAGGGTAAAGAAGACTGTCAGGCTATTGGAGACCTGGTTATTATCAAGCCAAGGCTGTTTTTCCCTCTAATGAGGCACTAACATGAAGACAGTTGGGAGTTTCCTGGTGGAATGTCACATTCCTCCTATCAAACGTCCTTGTTAGTGAGATTTAGCACTGGGACATTTGTAAACCGAGGGAGATTCCTGTCTTGCAGGATTGTGATTTCTGCAAGTTAATATTTGTTCACACATACTACCGAGGGGAGGGGAGCGGGTGGAGAGGGGGGTGCAAGGTGCCAGCTTTTGCTTTGTCAAGATGGCTGCACTTATGTCAGGGCTAGACTCGAGGTGGGTACAGCCTTGTTTTTCTCGGCCTCCACACTAAGGTTATTCACACAGTCTCACAAGCAACATTCCTTAGCCTGTGTGTGCACGTCTCTGTGGCTGGCTCACCTCCCACCACCAGTGGTGGGACACATCCCAGAAACATCTAGCCACACAGAACAATCTACCCAGCAATTGCTTTTTTCTGTGAACTGGCAGATCCTAGGGGGATGGTGGGAGGGGTGTGTGTGTGCTGTTTCTCCATTATATTTTTCCATACCAAATTTCAATTTTGTGAAAAGCCCTCTTAGCTTTTTTCTGCCCTAAGTTCTTAATTTACCGAGCAGATCGGGTATGCTGGGCTTGAAACCCTCTTCTGACCATTACTGCACAGAACTAACCTTAGTTTACTAATTACACTTCCCATTGGCTGCCTTCTTAGGTCTGTGCCAAAATTTTAAGAACATATTAAACTGGAAGCAATGAAACTCAGAAGATTTTGCATTCATATGGAGTAACGAGTGAATTTTTTTAAAATTTAAAAATTATTTAGTGCTAAATCACAGTGACTTTTTAATTTTAACGGTGTGCTTCGTTGTTTTCTAAATAACAGCGAGGGGCGCCTGGGTGGCTCAGTGGATTAAAGCCTCTGCCTTCGGCTCGGGTCATGGTCCCAGGGTCCTGGGATCGAGCCCCGCATCGGGCTCTCTGCTCAGCAGGGAGCCTGCTTCCTCCTGTCTCTCTACCTGCCTCTCTGCCTACTTGTGATCTCTGTCTGTCAAATAAATAAATAAAATCTTAAAAAAAAAAAAGAAAGAACAGCGAAACAGATTTCCATTTTATTTTTCTTTCCCTCTAAAGAAATGCTAATAAAAGTCCCGGGTCCGTAGCTCCTGGTCTCACGGGACCTCTTCAGTCCCCGCCTCTAGACTCTTCCACCACAACCGGCTCGGGGCGCTGGACCGGAGGCCTGTTGCCCCGGGGACGGGGCGGTGGGCCGAGCGGGAGGGTTCCCTCGAGGAGGCGTGTGCACGGCGGTTGTACGGGGAAAGGGCCCACGCGAGGAGGCACGTGCACGGGGAAAGGGCCCACGCGTGGCGGCGCGTGCACAGCGGTTGCACGGGAGGAGCCCCTCCTCCCCGTTTCCAGCTCCGCCCCAACCCCGCGTGGGCGGGGTGCTCCTCAGCTCAGGTCCTAGCAGCTTACAAAAAGACTCTTTCAGTGGAGCCTTCATACACTAGTAAACCAGTTTCCCTCTCGTCTGCGAGTCACGGACGGGGTATGGGCGCGAAGCTGTGGGCCGGCCGCGGACGGGGTGTGGAGTGCCCCGCCGCCAAGACCATACGAGAAGCGCTTCCCTGCCAGGACCCGGGATGCGCGGCGCGCACCCCTGCCAGGACCTGGGGCCGGGAGCGCCGCGGCCTGGAATCCCGAGCGCCGAGCACACCGCTGCCAGGACCCGGCGTGCGGCGCCCCGCCGTCCCCGCCCCGCGCGGCCCCGTCGCCATCCCGGCCCTCGGCTCTCCTCCGGCCGCGGTCTCCATCCCCGTCCCTGCCGTCCGCCGCGTCCCCGGCCTCGCCCGCCCTCCGGCCGCGCCCTCCCCGAGGGCCCCCGCCGCCGCAGCCCTGGCGCTCCCCGCGGGCCCCGCCGAGGCCTCCTGCGCCCTGTGCCAGCGCGCGCCCCGAGAGCCGGTGCGCGCGGACTGCGGCCACCGCTTCTGCCGGGCGTGCGTGGTGCGCTTCTGGGCCGAGGACGACGGGCCCTTCCCGTGCCCCGAGTGCGCCGACGACTGCTGGCAGCGCGCCGTGGAGCCAGGCCGCCCGCCGCTCAGCCGCCGGCTGCTGGCGCTCGAGGAGGCGGCCGCGGCGCCCGCGCGCGACGGCCCGGCGTCCGAGGCGGCACTGCAGCTGCTGTGCCGCGCCGACGGGGGTCCGCTGTGCGCCGCCTGCCGCATGGCCGCGGGCCCCGAGCCGCCGGAGTGGGAGCCGCGCTGGAGGAAGGCGCTGCGCGGCAAGGTGCGCGCGGCCGGCGACCTATGCGCGGCGCGTCCGCGTCCCCGTCCCCATCCCCAGCGCGGGTCCCCGTCCCGGTCGCGGCCCTGTGGCCCTTCCCCGCCCTCCGCTGGTGTTCCATCCCCCACCTCCAACTCGGGTCCCCGACCCCCGGGCGGTGCCCTGTCCCCCCCGCCCCCTCCCCTGGACGGTGCCCTCTCCCTCCTCTCCCCCGCCCCGGACGCGGCCCA
>PISX010027788.1:0-22503 GCA_004024625.1 Mellivora capensis | reverse complement strand
AAAGAAGATGTGGTCCATATACACTATGGAGTATTATGCCTCCATCAGAAAGGATGAATACCCGACTTTTGTAGCAACATGGACGGGACTGGAAGAGATTATGCTGAGTGAAATAAGTCAAGCAGAGAGAGTCAATTATCATATGGTTTCACTTATTTGCAGAGCATAACAAATAACACGGAGGACATGGGGAGATGGACAGAAGAATGGAGTTAAGGGAAATTGGGGGGGAGATGAACCATGAGAGACTATGGACTCTGAAAAACAACCTGAGGGTTTTGAAGGGGCGGGGGGTGGGAGGTTGGGGGAGCCAGGTGGTGGGTATTATGGAGGGCACGCATTGCATGGAGCACTGGGTGTGGTGTAAAACTATGAATTCTGTTACGCTGAAAAGAAATGAAATAAAAAAAGAAAAAGAAAAAAAATACACAGAAGCAGTGAAAAAAAAAAAAAAACACGAAAAAAGAAAACCAAAGCCGGGGACATCACGTTGCCTGATTTCAAGCTTTACTACAAATCTGATCATCAAGACAGCATGGTACTTGTATAAAAACAGACACATAAACCAATGAACAGAGTAGAGAGCCCAGATATGGGCCTTCAACTCTTAGGTCAAATAATCTTCAACAAAGCAGGAAACAATATCTAGTGGAAAAAAGAGAGTCTCTTAAATAAATGGTGCTAGGAAATTTGGACAGCTATGTATAGAAGTATGAAACTTGACCATTCTCTTATACCATACACAAAGATAAACTTAAAATGGATGAAAGACTTCAATTTGAGACAAGAATCAATCAAAATCCTAGAGGAGAACATAGGCAGTAACCTCTTCGACATCAGCTGCAGCAACTTCTTTAAAGACTTGTCTCCAAAGGCAAAGGAAACAAAAGTGAAAATAAACTTTTGGGACTTCATCAAGATAAAAAGCTTTTGCAGAGCAAAGGAAACAGTCAACAAAACAGAGAGGCAACAGACAGAATGGGAGAAGATATTTGAAAATAACACTATAGACAAAGGGCTGATATCCACGATCTATAAAGAACTCCTCCAACTCAACTCACACAAAACAGATAATCATGTAAAAAAATGGCAGAAGGTATGAATAGATATTTCTCCAAGGAAGACATACAAATGGCTAACAAACACATGAAAAAATGTTCATCATCATTTGCCATTAGGAAAATTCAAATCAAAACCACATTGAGATACCACCTCACACCAGTTAGAATGACCAAAATTAAAAGGACAGGAAAAAAGAAGTGTTGGAGAGGATGTGGAGAAAGGGGAGCCCTTTTACACTGTTGGTGGGAATGCAAGTTGGTGCATCCACTTTGGAAAACAGTGTGGAGATTCCTCAAAAAATTAAAAATAGAGCTACCCTATGACCTTGCAATTGCACTACTGGGTATTTACCCCAAAGATACACATCTGGTGAAAAGAAGGGCCATACGTACCTCAACAATGTTCATAGCAACAATGGCCACAATCGTCAAACTGTAGAAAGAGCCAAGACGTCATTCAACATATGAATGGATAAAGAAGATATGGTCCATATATACAATGGAATATTACACAGCCATCAAAAAGGACAAATACCCACTTTTGTATCAAGCATGGATGGTACTGGAGGAGATTATGCTGAGTGAAATAAGTGAAGCAGAGAAAGTCAATTATTATATGGTTTCACTTATTTGTGGAGCATAAGGAATAACAGGGAGTACATTAGGATACGGAAAGGAAAAGTGAATTGGGGGAAATCAGAGGGAGAGATGAACCATGAGGAACTTGGACTCTGAGAAACAAACTGATAGTTTTGGAGGGGAGGTGGGTGGGGGGATGGGTGAACATAGTGGTGGGTATTAAGGAGGGCACGTATTTTGCGTGGAGCACTGGTTGTGCTGCATAAACAATGAATCTTGGAACACTAAAAAAATAAAATTAAATTAAAAAACCCTACATTCTTACTGATGGCTATTGTAACCACTACCATATACCATATCCCTAAACACATTCTTGCCACTGTCTGGGCCATATAGGTTATTCTATTGCTCTTGTGGTAGAGGAAAGTATTGTACTATGTATTATTTTATGGTAGGATATTTACCCCACCTTGTAAGTTACTTTCAGAGTATGCATAGTAGGCTATAAACTTCTAGAGTTACTTTTTCACTTTTCTCCTAATAAGATAATTATAAAAAAATAAAGCCTGTTTATTAGAAAGAAGCTGATTGTGTACACTAATATTTAGCAAAGTTATTCTCAAAGAGTAAACATGCAAATACATAAGATATCAAATGAAGGGAGATTAACATAAAATTACCAGAGGTTTTTTTTTTTTTCTTAAAGGATTTTTCTTTTATTTTTGTCTGGTCCCATTAGTGTTTTAATTTTTCTTTTGTTTCCCTTGCCAAAGGAGACACATCTAGAAAAATGTTTCTATGGTTGATGTCAAAGAGATTATTGCATATGTTTTCTTCTAGAAATTTTATGGTTTTAGGTCTCACATTTAGGTTTCTAATCTATTTTGAGTTTATTTTTGTGTATGGTGTAAAAAAGTGGTTCATTTTCATTCTTTTGCATGTAGCTGTCCAGTTTTCCCAACCTTATTTGTTGAAGAGACCTTTTTCTATTGCATATTTTCCTCCTTTGTTGAAGACTGATTGATCATATAATCATGGGTTTATTTCTGGTCTTGCTATTCTGTTCCATTTTTTTTTGTGATACCTCCAGTTTTGTTCTTTTTCAAGATTACTTTGGCTTTGGGGGTCTTTTGTGGTTCTATGCAAATTTTAGAATTATTTGTTCTAACTTTGTTAAAAATGCTGTTAGTATTTTGATAGGAATTGCTTTAAATCCATAGATTATATCAAAATAAAATCCTTGTCACAGTGAAGAAAACCAGCCAGAAAAATGAAAAAACAACCCACCACCCACCAAATGGGAGAATATATTGACAAATGATATACCTGAAAAGGCATTAATGTGTAAAATATACACAGAACTTATACAACTCAACACCAAAAAATGAAATAATTCTATTAAAAATGGACAGAAGACAGGAATTAGGCATTTCTCCAAAGAAGACATCTAGCTGGCCAACAGTCACATGAAAAGATGCTCAACATCATTTATCATTAGAGAAATGCTAATAAAAACCACAATGGGACATCTCCTCACATCCGTCAGAATGGCTAAAATACAAACACAGGAAACAATATGTGTTGGTGAGGCTGTGGAAGAAACGAAGTTTTGTGCTCTGTTGGCAAGAATGCAAACTGGTACAGCAACTGTGGAAGACAGTATGAAGGTTCTTCAAAATATGGAAAATAGACTTACCCTATGATACAGTAATTGCATTACTGGATATTTACCAGTAGAAACTGAAATCTAAAACAAAAGAAACTAATTTGAAAGAAAGCAAAAACACTAGTTCAAAAAGATATATGTACTTCTTTGTTTATTGCAACATTATTAGCAATAGCCAAATTATGGAAACAGCCCAAGTATCCATCGGCAAATGAATGGGTAAAGAATTTGTGGCATATAAATACAATGCAGTATTACTGAGCCATAAAAAAAAAGAATGAAATCTTGCCATTTGCAATGGCATGGATGGAGCTAGAGAGTATAACGGTAAATGAAATAAGTCAGCCAGAGAAAGACAAATACCATATGATTTCACTCATATGTGAATTTAAGAAACAAGACAAACAAGCAAAGAAAAAAAGAAGCAAACAAGAAAGCAAACTCTTAACTATAGAGAACAAACTGATGGTCACCAGAGGGGAGGTGTGTGGAGGATGGGGGAAATAGGTGATGGGGATTAAGAGTCCACTTATCTTGATGAGCACTGAGTAGTGTATAGAATTGTTAGATCACCGCATTGTACACCTGAAAGTAATATTACACTATATGTCTACTAATTGGATTTAAAATAAAAACTTAAAAAATAAAAATAACAAAATAGATAAAGGCTTTTTCTTTTGAACATGACAGATGGAGCCATTCAAAATCCTACTGAAATCAGAGGAAAGAGGAAAAACATAACATCAGTGTGAAATGACAAAGCAAATAAGATGACATCAATTAAGAATTATTAAAAACTGAGGGTTTTGGAGGGGAGGAGGTTGTGAGGTTGGGTGAGCCTGGTGGTGGGTATTAAGGAGGGCACGTTCAGCATGGAGCACTGGGTATGGTGTGTACAATGAATCTTGGAACACTGAAATAATAAAATTAAATTTACAAAAAGAAAAAAAAAGAAAAAAATTATCAAAAAATTTTACAGTGACAAAGTAGATTGACAAAGGGTGTTTGAATTGCCAGTTCAGAGACAGCTAAGTGTATATGGGGAATAGAGCCAATAAATATAACAGAGGATATTGCATCCACAGAATAAAAATAGGATGCCTTTAAAATATATTCAGAGAACAAAAGTTCATAAAAATTAAATATATAATGGGAAAACAATATATCCAATAGAAGGTCTGGAAGAAGAAGTGACATTGTTCTTAAAGAAAGTAGAACAAAGCAACAGATGAGCTTTAAGAAAAAAAAATCAATCTGAGAGGGCCAGCATCGAAATAACTGCAGTTTTAAAAAATGAGAACTGTGGGGCGCCTAGGTGGCTCAGTGGGTTAGAGGCATCTGCCTTTGGCTCAGGTCATGATCTCAGGGTCCTGGAATCAAGCCCCGCATCAGGCTCTTTGCTCAGTGGGAGCCTGCTTCCTCCTCTCTCTCTGCCTGCCTCTCTGCCTACTTGTGATCTCTGTCAAATAAATAAATCAAATCTTTAAAAAAAATGAGAACTGATAAGAAAATAATGATGAAATAATACTAGAAAGTTTCTCAGAATTTAAGGGCAAGAGTCTCCAGATTGAAAGGTTCTACTGAGCAACATGATGTTGGAAAGGGAATCATAAAAAACCAACTACTGACATTTCAGAACATTGTAGGAAGGGGGCAACGATGCGGACAAGAAAATTATAGATACAAAAGATAAGTCATTAAAATGACCTCAGACTATAAACAATGCTTTCGTATTCTTTTTTAAAAATTATTTATTTATTTATTTAAATTTATTTGTCAGAGAGAGAGGGAGAGAGAGCAAGCGAACACCGGCAGACAGAGTGGCAGGCAGAGGCAGAGGGAGAAGCAGGCTCCCTGCTGAGCAAGGAGCCCGATGTGGGACTGGATCCCAGGACGCTGGGATCATGACCTGAGCTGAAGGCAGCCACTTAACCAACTGAGCCACCCAGGAGTCTCTATGCTTTCATATTCTTAAAGAAAAATATTTCCAATCCAGACTTCTATACAGGCTAGTCTATCAGTCTTATATGAGATAGTGAAGATACTTTCAGAAAATATGGTCTCAAAGTGTGATTGCCATGCACTTTTTTAAAGAAGAATTCACTCTACTAAAATGTGACAGTAATAAAAGAAAGAGGAAATCATGAGATCTAGAAATAAGTAACTAATTCAGAAAATAAGCAGAAGGAATGATGATAAGAGAAATCTTTAGCATGTCAATTGGACAAGACCATGATTCAACCTGACTGAAGATTCAATGGGAAGAGTCTCTGCAGAAAATGGAAAATTATTACCAGTTTGGAAGTATTGGGAGATATACTTTTTTTTTTTAACTGGGAAGTGGAATTTTTATTTGTTGTGAATTTAAAAGGCAAAAAAATAATAAGAATATGGCAATTTAACTTAAGATTCACTGACAAAAACACTACAAATAACTATAGAGTACTAAATATAAAATCTTAGATGAGGTGGAAAAATTTTTGAGATACTTAAAATACTAAATTTTGTGCCATGAAAAAGAAGAAGTTGTAAAGATCAATAACCAATAAATGAATTGAAATGGCAACCAAACACTCCCCTTTAGACTGAGACAGTATTATATAGGTGAACTCTACCAAACTCTCAAGGAATACAAAACCCTTATTTGCAGAAAATAGAATTTGAAGACAAGCTTCCAAACTCATTATGTGAAGTCAGTTAATAACTTTGGTATCAAAACAGCAAGAGAATTACAAGGAAAGAAAATGACAGACTGATTTCACGGGTGAACATACATACAGAAATGAGAAATTCAATGTTAGCTAATTAAACTCATTGGTGTACTTTTAAATTAACAAAACAAAATGGTTATGTAGAGTTTATACCAAGAAAGCAAGGGCACCATCAGAAAAGATTCAACATCAGATTATTTCATTATCAGAAAATCTACCAGTGCAATTTACTACATGAATGCAGTAAGAAGAAAATCACATGGTATTCTCAATATATTATTTTTTCAAAAGATTTTTATTTATTTATTTGAGAGACAGCAAAAGTGAGAGATCACAGACAGGGAGGGAGAAGCAAACATCCTGCTGAGCAGGAAGCCCAACATGGGGCCTGATCCCAGGACCCCGTGACCATGACCCTGAGCCAAAGGCGGATGCTTAACTGACTGAGCCACCCAGGTGCCCCTCAATACATTATTAAAAAGCATTTTTTAAAGTACTATGTTTTCCAGAGTGGCTGTACAAGTTTGTATTCCCACCAACAGTGTAAGGGGTTCCCCTTTGCATTTTCACCAATATCTGTTGTTTCCTGAGTTGTTAATTTTAGCCATTCTGACTGGTCTGAGGAGGTATTCATCGTAGTTTTGATTCATATTTCCCTGATGATGAGTGATGTTGAGCATTTTTTCATGAGCTGTTTGTATATCTTCTTCGGAGAAATATCTGTTCATATCTTCTGCCCATTTCTTGACTGGATTTTTTGTTTTTTGGTGTTGAGTTTAAAAAGTTCTGTATAGATTTTGTATATTAGCCCTTTTTTTCTGATAATTTACATTGGCAACATATAAAAAGAGACAATAGAAAATAAGAACAAATAAAGGAATATAGTAAAATTACCAGATAGGAGATTAACATATAAAAATGAATTTCATTCCTTTAGTCACCAATAACCATTAAGAAAATGTCATAGTAAGATTCAACTTATAATACAAATGAAATCTGTAAAATATTTAGAATAACCCAGCCAAAACAAACAAACAAATAAACAAACCAACCAACCATGAGATCTGTATGGAGAAAAAGAATCACTCTTTCCAGGATTGGTTTTTTAAAAATTAAACTTTTAATTTTGAGATCATTGTATATTCACATGCAATTGTAAGAAATAATAGAATCTATATGGTATGGCTTTACCACAGGTTATTGGACCATTTACCCACTCAAGGACATGTAGGTCATTTCCCATTTGGGACTATTAAAAATAAAGTTACTATGAACATGCATGTATAGGTTTTTTTGTGAACATGAGTTTTCTTTTCTCTGAGATAATGTCCAAGAGTGCAATTGGTGGATCATATGGTAATCATATGTTAACTTCTTTAAGAAACTGCCAAATTATTTTCCTGGGTAGCTGTACCTTTTTATATTCCCACTAGAAATAAGGGCAAGTTTTTTTTTAAATATAAGCACAATTAAGGATATGTTAATAAAACTACAGACAGTATGAAAGGATACAAATGTGAAAGTCCCTCTTACTTCATTTCTAATGACTACAACTAATGCCTGAGAACAGTTACCTGAGTGGCTTCCAGAACTTCTTACCCAAATGAGATTGTATTATATTGGTTAGTAACTTTCTTATGTAGCTTATTGCATATGTTTTGTTATCTGTAAGCACATATGAATTCCACTCTTAAATATGCCTCTTATTCTAGTTGTGGATATGCCATCCTTTATTCAACCTTTATCTTAATGATGGGCTTTCAGGAGTTTGTATTTCTTTCTTTTTCTTTTTTTATTAATATAAGGTATACTGTAATAAATATGTTAAAGATTTTATTTGTTTGCTTGTTTATTTATTTATTTATCTAGTGGGGAGACAAGCAGACTCTGCACTGAGTGTGGAGTCCCACATGGGGCTTGATCTCAAGACCCTGGGATCATGACCTGAGCTGACATCAAGAGACAGAGTCCTAACCAACTGAGCCACACAGGCACACCTAAACATTTTAAGCATAAATTTTAAATGTATATATTGTGCACTGTATCCTAGGACGTTATGAAATTCTTGTGTTTAAATCAGATGCCAACTAAAATTTGGATAGACATTCCCAAATTTCTCTCCTAGCAGTTGTCCTTATGCATACTCTCAACAACAGTGAGTGTATGGGAGTGCATCTTTTCTTAAACTTCCCCAGGCTTTGGAATTTATCAGAATTCTTGATCTTCATTGATTTGAGAAGCTAAATATGGAATCTCAACTTTAAGTCATCATTGAAAGATCATGTTTAGAGGCTTCCCCTTATCCAGTCATACAGATAAAATGTAGAAGGGAATGAAAACCTAAAAATGTTCAGCTATGCTTCAAGACAGAAAAATTGTATCTGTGGCTAAGAAACCCTGAAAAGCAGAAGCTGGGTTACTGATAAAAACCTTTGGCTCTTGGGAAAAGTAGGAAGTGATCTATTTCAGTGCTTAAAATGAGAATGCCCCTCTCTCTTCCTTGTTCATGAGGGAGTGTGGAGAAGGCACTGTGGAGGTGGAGGATATCCTGCCAACTAGAGAACCCTGACATAGGCCTAGATTTCTTCTGACCCTGGAATGCCCTGTGCAATGTCTTTAGTTTTGCTGAGAAACATTAACTGGAACTCAGTAAGTAAAATGTCATTTTGGATTCCAAAGAGGGAGGGTTCCAAGAGGGGAAGTATTGTCAATTGCAAAATTGTTAGATGCAGCAGGGTAAGGAAAGACAGACAGACAGACAGAGACAGAGAGAGAAATGAGCCTACATAACAAAATTCCATAAACACATAAGGAATTCTTTTTCTTTAAATTCTTTTTTTAAAGATTTTATTTATTTATTTGTCAGAGAGGGAGAGAGAGAGAGAGCTAGCACAGGAAGACAGAGTGGCAGGCAGAGGCAGAGGGAGAAGCAGGCTCCCTGCCAAGCAAGGAGCCCGATGTGGGACTCGACACTGGGATCATGACCTGAGCCGAAGGCAGCCGCTCAATCAACTGAGCCACCCAGATGTCCCAACACATAAGGAATTCTAAAATGAAGACAATCAACCCTTCTCCTAGAAAATGTCATTAAATGGAACATATATCCACTGAAGAAAATAATTAAAATAATAGCATCATTAAAATAAGCAGGATGAACAACTAGTTCAAGACCAAAATGGAATAGATGCACTTCTACCTCCTCCTCCAGCTAAGTATAGCTAAAACTCTAAACATTATATAAGCAAAATAAGATTCTGAAAGGTGGAGAGAAAAAAGATAAATCAGCTAGGGAAATAAGTCAGAGAAAGGCAGATACCATATGATTTCACTCATATATGGAATTTAAGAAACAAACAAATGAACAAAGGAAAAAAGAGAGAAAGACAAACCAAAAAGCAGACTCTAAAGTATAGAGACCAAACAGATGGTTACCAAGGAGGAGGGGGGAGGAGGGATGGGTGAAATAGATGAAGGGGTTTAAGTAAGGAGTATTCTTGTTGACATGAGCACAAGGTGTTGCATGGAAGTGTTGAATCACTAAATTGTACACCTGAAGCTGAAATTACACTATATGTTAAGTATACTGGAATTTAAGTAAACAAACAAACAAACAAAAGACACCTAGGAACCTGGAGACAGGCACACACAGCCTGGGACACAGCAGTGAGTTCCCTGTATTTTATTTTTGACTTACATATCCCAGACTGGATCCTGGAAAAGCCTGCATCGGAGGATAGCTAATGAGTTCAGACAAAAATCAGTCAATAAAAGCTTTCTGTCTCTAGCCCATGACCAGGAAAGAAGAACCAGCAAGAGAGAAAATATTTAGTAACAAACTATAGAAATGATCCCTGAAAGTATAGTCTTTGAGAGAAAATATTTAGAAAACATGTACACACCCACTTTCATCAAAAATGACCCAGTGGAGAGCCTAAATCTTCACTGCCCTTGACTGTAAGTGTGCATGGCTGGAGTCCACCGCCCTCCTCCATATATCTGAGAAGGAGTAGGCAGTTGAAACTTCTGCTCCACACACAGAACTAATAAGTCTCCTTTTCGTGGTGTCACTGGGAGCCATGCTAGGGTTTAGAGGAAAGGAGACAATAAAAGCTTCCAATATAAATCTGGCTGGAGTTTCAGAATAAAACACTGGGGAAAAATGGTAGAAAGCAATTTTAGAAGAGGTAATATGAGAGAATGTTTTCTAAGGTAAGGAGCTCTCAAATTAAAATTTACTCTGCTTATTATGCAGAATAAATGAAAATATACACACCAAGGTGTCTTCTAGTGAAACTGAAGATTTTCAAGTCTCTGGAAGAGAAAAGATAAAGGAACCACCTAAAATGATACAGAATAGTGGTGGATTTTGTGAAAACAATTACCAGAACCCTGTGGAATAATATCTACAAAATGGTGAATGTAAACAACTATTAAAGTAAAAAATTATAGTCAATTAAGATATTTTTTCAAGGCCTCTGGGAAGATGGTGTAACTAGTAGTATTCATTTTGGTTCTCTCCAAATCCCTATGAACACACATAAGTGGGGATAGCAAGACCCAAGTTCTGTAGACATCCTCTGAAATAACAGCTAGACAGTCCAGTATTCCTGAGAATTCCAGAACACAGGTTCATGAAGAGAAACACTGCCTTCCAAAAGAGAGGCATAGTGTCAGCTGAGGGAAACAGTGGGCATTTGGTGGGTTTGAGACCTTCAATACCACCACCAGGCAAGGCAACTTCATGAGCACATGACCAGTGCAGATGCACAGGGCCTCACACTAAGAAAGGCTCCAGCTTGGAGGCTGATGATGGGCATTTGTTGTCTTAATGATTGTTTAATTTGACTAATGGAACAATGGAGCACACACTGGGAGTTTGGAGGCTTAGCTCATGCGTGGTCCTGCTTCCCATGGCCTCCCTGCCACTCTGAGATGCATTTTCAGCAGTTTACTTACCTGCCCATGGCCAAAGGCCAGAGCCACCCCCAACCCGTCCCGGGACCTGGTACAGGAAGCATGCAGTCTGTGAGGTAAATCACAGACTAGGGCTCTGGGTATCTCTGAGGGCCTCACTCACCCTCCAAGTATCCTGTGTTCAAGCAAATACAACATGAAATAGCAAATAAGAGCAATCATGACAGGTTGGGAGTGAGATCACAGAGAAAAGGAAAAACCCTTTTCTTTGGTTTTTGAATAAGAGGCCCTACTAAATTATGTGGTAAGCCTTCTCAGTTTGCTTTCTTTTTAAAATGTAATTGTATTTTTTCCAGTGTTCTAAGATTCACTGTTTATACACCACACCAAGTGCTCCATGCAATTCATGACCTCCTTAACACCCACACCAGGCTCACCTAACCCCCTACCCTTTTCCCCTCCAAAACTATCAGTTTGTTGCTCAGAGTCCCTAGTCTCTCATGGTTCATGTCCCCTCTAATTTCCCCTAATTTACTTTTCCTTTCCTTCTCCTAATGTCCTCCATGTTATTCCTTATGTTGCACAAGTGAAACCATATGATAATTGAGTCTCTCTGCTTGACTTGCTTCACTCAACATAATCTCCAGTCCCATCCTTGTTGATACAAAAGTTGGGTATTCATCCTTTCTGATGGAGGCATAATATTCCACTGTTTAGATGGACCATATCTTCTTTATCCATTCATCTGTTGAAGGGCATCTTGACTCTTTCCACAGTTTGGCTATTATGGACATTGCTGCTATGAACATTGGGGTACAGATGGTGCTTCTTTTCACTACATCTGTATCTTTGGGGTAAATACCCAGTAGTGCAATTGCTGAGTCATATGGTAGCTCTATTTTTAATTTCTTAAGGTATCTCCACACTGTTTTCCAAAGTGGTTGCACTAACTTGCATTCCCACTGACAGTATAAGAGGGTTTCCCTTTCTCCACATCCTTTCCAACACTTGTTTTTTCCTCTCCTGTTAATTGTGGCCATTCTAACTTGTGTAAGGGGATATCTCAATGTGGTTTTGATTTGAATTTCCCTGGTGGCAAACGATTATGAACATTTTCATGTATCTGTTAGCCATTTGTATGTCTTATTTGGAGAAGTATCTGTTCATGACTTCTGCCCAATTTTTAAAAGTGATTATCTGTTTTTTGAGTGTTGTGGAACAGAAGAATAAATGTTAAAATGTCTATACTGTCCAGAGCAATCTATACTTTCAATGTCATCCAGATAAAAATTCCACTGGCATTTTTCAAAGTGCTGGAACAAACAATCCTAAAGTTTGTATGGAACCAGAAAAGACCCTGAATTGCTAAGAAAATGTTGAAAAAGAAAAACAAAACTGGGGGCATCACGCTGCCTGATTTCAAGCTTTACTACAAAACGATGATCACCAAGACAGCATGGTACTGGCATAAAAACAGACACATAGACCAGCGGAACAGAGCAGAGAGCCCAGATATGGACCCTCAACTCTATGGTCAAATAATCTTCAACAGAGCAGGAAAAAATATCCACTGGAAAAAAGACAGTCTTTTCAATAAATGGTGCTGGGAAAATTGGACAGCTATGTATGGAAGAATGAAATTTGACCATTTTCTTACACTATACATAAAGATAAACTCAACAAGGATGAAAGACCTCAATGTGAGGCAGGAATCTATCAAAATCCTAGAAGAGAACATAGGCAGTAATCTCTTTGACATCAGCCACAGCAACTTGTTTCAAGGTATGTCTCCATAAGCAAGGGAAACAAAAGCAAAAATGAATTCTTGGGACTTCATCAAGATAAAGAGCTTCTGGAAGAGATTATGCTGAGTGAAATAAGTCAAGCAGAGATAGTCAATTATCATATGGTTTCACTTATTTGCAGAGCATAACAAATAACACGGAGGACATGGGGAGATGGACAGAAGAATGGAGTTAAGGGAAATTGGGGGAGAGATGAACCATGAGAGACTATGGACTCTGAAAAACAACCTGAGGGTTTTGAAGGGGCGGGGGGTGGGAGGTTGGGGGAGCCAGGTGGTGGGTATTAGGGAGGGCACACATTGCATGGAGCACTGGGTGTGGTGTAAAACTATGAATTCTGTTACACTGAAAAGAAATGAAATTTAAAAAAAAACTAAAAAAAGATAAAGAGCTTCTGCACAGCAAAGGAAACAGTCAACAAAACAAAGAGGCAACCCATGGAATGGGAGGAGATATTTGCAAATGGCACTACAGACAAAGGGATGATATCCAAGATCTATAAAGAACTCCTCAAACTCAATGGTTACTTTCTAGAAATTCCAACAGATCAGCCTTTGAAAGTGGCTGAACTGGGAGGGGTTTGCTCACTCTTAATGGAAGTGGGGGCACAAGGATTTCAGTAATATCTGAAGGGACCAGCACAGACTGGGTCATGCAAACTCTCAATAATAATAGGCAAATCTCCCTTCCAAGACAAAACCCTACACAGAAAGGAAACCACTAAGAAATGAGTAAAAATTGAACTGGAAAGGGACAATAGAGGCAAAGGGAAAAGAGAGTCCAGATTATAAGTGGAGGGAGAAAATAAAGCAAGATGTCACATATTCCAACCCTTCTCAAAAGCAACTAAAAAGGTTACTTATATCAGCAGTCAAGATTCAGAGAAACAGAACCACTGAGGTGTTTGTGTGTGTGTGTGTGTGTGTGTGTGTGTGTGTGTAAGTATGTCTGAGAACTTGAATAAGATAAAACTCTGGGAGCAGTCAAGCAGACTTTGTAAGGCTGGGATCCTTGTACCTGATGCTGGAGTCTGAAGTTCTCAGGACAGGTGGTCAGGACCACAAGATGCATGTATAGCAGATGAAAGCAAGAACTAGCTAGAACTCACAAGCACATGCTGGAACCTCATAAGAATGGACTGAAGCCTGTGTCAGATCTTGTTGCCTTTGAAACTGGTGCTATGGGCATCTTGCAAAGCCTCTTTGCTATGGAACTAAACATGTATCTGGTCCAGGAGATGGACAAGTTGAAGGAGGATCCAGGGAAAGTGGAGTCTGTCTCTGCTTCATGTTCAGAAGGTGAGCTCAGCAAATTATCAACAATGCATGTGAGCTACAAATTGGTTGTTGTTTTACTTCTTCCTTCCAAATCTCCCTGGAGAATCTCACTGCCCTAGCCAGAAAAATACAGTGAAGAGAATTCTAGAAAACACAGTTTGGTTTTGCCAAGTAGACACATCAAAAGCCACCACAGTATTTGAGAGCTGTGATATGAAACCATTCTAAGCCATACCTCCGTTCTGAAAGTTTAGAAGAACCAAATTTAATGTAAATGCAGTAACAGGAAAAGATTGAAGTTATCCAAAGCTTTTATAGAAAACAGAAATTAAAAGCATACCAGAAAAACATTTTGATAAAAAGCTTTAAAAATATACAAATGTATACAAATGAAATGTATATCCTGATATTTTAAAATAATTTATTAAGAAAATGATACAAAAGGTGAGGGAATATCAATTAACAGAACTGAGGGGAAATATTTTTAAAAGAATTGTATTTAATAAATAAACCCAGACAAGTAATCACAATGTTGTCAAGAGAAATGAAAGAAGAAGAGAACAGTTAACTTTTTAAAAAGATAAGTAAAAGATTTGAATGAAAAGGATAATATAAAAACTGATCACAAAACAAAACAAAACAAAACAAAATGAAAAACAGATCAAATAAGAAAAACCAAAATGAGAATAAAACAAATATTAGGGGCTGTGTTTTAATAAACCTTTCAAAAATAAGGATTTAAAACTATAGAATGAAAGGATGCAGTGCATATCTAAGAAATAACAATCAAACCAATAACATAACAATCAAAACCAAGACAGAAATTATTGAACTTTGAAGAAAAAGGTAGATGTCCTTTGAATATTCAGGAAAAAAAGAACAGATAAAAGCCATATGGAACAGAAAATTAGACTACTCTTAGACTTCTCAAGAGCAGCATCTTACATCAGAAGAAAGAAAAATTATATTTAAAGATACTCATATTTTTAAAAACTACACTAAAGATATTATATTCATACAAACTGACTTTCATTTATAGGAAGCAAATAGTCATCAATATGCAAAAACTTAGGCAATATTTTCCATGAGTCCTTTTTTAGAAATGTGCTGGAGAACAAGTTTTGGGTAATAAGTGTTACTGAAGAAACTGGCATAAAGACCACTTTATAAGCATTACTATTATTATTTGTAGAACCAAGATTAAATATGAGTACAAGAGAGAATATAGCATGTAATAGCTATAGGCTTTGACAACATGCATACAGTAGAATTTTTTTTAAGATTTACTTTTTTAGTCAGAGAATGAGAGAGAGAGAGCTTGAGGGGAGAGGCAGAGAGAGAGGGAAAGAGAGAATCTCAGGCAGACTGTCCACTGAGCTTGAAGGTTGAAGTGGGGGTCTTCTAACCATCCTGAGATCATGACTGGAGCTGAAACCAAGAGACAGACACAACCAACTGAGCCACTCAGGCACCCCACAGTAGAATTTTTTAACAAGAGGAAGAACAGATGGAAAAAAAAAAAAACATAACCACAAAAATCCCACAATTTTTAAAACGTTTTTTAGTAATCATCTTGGTGACAGTGTTGATATTGCTGTTCTGAATGTGTTTTGATTGTATTGTGAGATAAAGCAATAGAATATGTAGGTGTTATTCTAATCTGATTATTCCTAGTGCTTTTGAGAGTCAGAATTTTTAGGAGCTTTAAATGTAAGATAGAAAAGCTTAAGTAAGCAGTCTATAATTCTGAATTGGAACTCATTAGGCATTTTATCATAGATGATAGAGATAGATAGATGATAGATAGATAGATGATAGATAATAGATATATACCCTAAATTTATTGCAGAGGCCAAAAAACAACATTTACAACTAAAAAATACTAGGGCTTCTTAGAGAAATGGTTAAAATAACTGATTTCAGGTCTTGGGAAGGAAAAGTACAAGATGAGAAGAAAAGGTCAGAATACTTACAACAGATTGCAAGGCCATTATCAAGGACTAGTAGAGTCATGTTAAAAGACTTGGGGTCAACCGGAAGAACCTCCCACTCATCAAAGATAGGACAATTTGATGATCAGTAAGGATAAGGACAGAATAGGTTTAAACACACTGAAAAAGTGTAATCTGTGAGCTCATAATGATATCAGACATTCATCCAAATCCTCCAAGAAGCAGATGGCAAGGTGGGAGGAAATGTGCGAGGGTTTTTTGGGAAGAAGTGACCACGTGAGAGAAAACAGGAAGTGGAACAGAGTGGCTATTAAACTGCAGTGTTAAGTCTGACCCTAAGTAAAGGGAGGGGGGAATGTTGGGTGGAAAGCCTAGCCTGACATTCAGTAAGGTTTAGCAAGGCCATTGGGAGACCTTCAGCCAAAGGTGGTTGGTTATCAGAGTTCTGTCTCCCAGGAACAAAGAACAACCTGTCAAGGGCATATCCTCAGCACAGGCAAAGAGATGGATTCCCTTGCTCTCATAGCTGAGACTCTCGTGTTATCTGATTTTGGAGGTCTGCATGGTCACACACACACACACACACACACACACAATTAGATTAATTACATTTATAGGATTCTAAGGTGCCAGTTCTGTTTTGCAAACTCATAAATAAAAGGAAAGACTCAAACATCTATCCTGCCTTTCTTATGCAAACTACCACTGGGAAATAAATGGCAGATGTTGGGATATATTTAAATGAAGAAGGAAAAAGCTGGAGCATCACTATTTTGCAACATGTATAAATTAAAGATCTAAGCACTGCCAACTAAGAATATATGGCTGCCAACCACACAAAAAAGGTATAATTAGACTGCTATATGTCCCTTGACAATGAAATCAACAGCACCATCAAAATAATTTCCTTCCCAGAGTAAAATCTGGATCAGATTAAGTTTATAGACCCAATCACTACTTTGAATGAAAAATTGCAGAATTGGTTTTTTTCAACAAAAATGTTCAAGGTTAGAAAGATACATTTGGGTATTAAGGAGGGCACGTATTGCATGGAGCACTGTGTGATGCATAAACAATGAATCTTGGAACACTGAAAAAATAAAATAAAGCTTAAATAAAAAAATTTAAAAAATATACGGATGGGTGACAAACATATTTTTAAAAATCAAGCAAAGCTAAATTATGGTGGTTGGGGCTGCTCAGCTAGGTAATAAAAGTATAAAGAAAAGTGATAAGGGATTTCTATGAAGTCTAGAACAGTGGTTTTCTTGCCATGAGAGGAAGGTTCTTGTTTCGAGAAAGGGGCATGAGGTTTCGAGAAAGGGGCATGAGGTTTTTAACCCGATTTATGAACCGGGTTAAAAGGATATCCATCGTATAATAACTCTTTCAGTGGCACATTTGCTCTAAGCAGTTCTCTGTATTTGTATATTTTGGGCATTGAAAAATACAAAATTTGAGGGCACCTGAGTGGCTCAGTGGGTTAAGCTTCTGCCTTCAGCTCAGGTCATGATCTCAGGGTCCTGGAATCGAACCCCATGTCAGGCTCTCTGCTCAGCTGGGAGCCTGCTTCCCTCCCTCTCTTTGCCTGCCTCTCTGCCTACTTGTCATCTCTGTCAAATAAATAAATAAAATCTTTAAGCAAAAAAGAAAAATTCAAAATTTGATAAGAAAACTGAGACATTTATAGACATATAACAGAAAGAACTTACCACATAAAAACATTCTCTAAAACAAATATTAAAATTGTATAGTCATGAGGGGTGGACAAGATGGCGGGGAACTAGGAGGAGGCACCATTTCAACCTGTCCCCCAAAGTGAGCTGATGACCTACCAAGGAACTCTGATCACCCATGAAATCAGCCTGAGATCAGAATTATACACGTCTGGATCTCTACGGGGGCAGAAGACACCAGTGGGCAGGTAAAGTGGAGTGGGAATGTCAGACTGGGATTGGAAGATAAACAAAAGGGGGAGGGAGCTTCCAGAAGAGACCCATTGGAAAGTAATACCCCAATACGAGAGTGTCCTGCATCTGGGGACCAGCATTAACTTGAAGTTTGGTAGAAAGCACTCAAAAAGAGCAAAGGATCGCAGGGTGAAATTGTGGGAATTGGAACGGTTAGGGACAGGGGCTTAAGGCCCCCACCGAGGACAGACACCCCTGGTGCTGAGGCAGAGAGAGAGAAGCGGAGAAACCAGGTCTTGGTCCGTGAGCCGAGAGAAGACCTCCTAAGGGCTCTTGGCATGTGGGAGGGGCTGGGACCCTTGCGTGGCAGAAACTTTTTGCAGTTTCCATGCCTGCGCAGCGCCGCCCTAGAAGAGCCTGAGACGCGCTCCACCCCCTCCCCTGAGAGAGGCGCTCTCAGACCCAGAAAGTCTGAGCGCTCCCAGCCCCGGCCAGCGGGAAAATGCTGCTTGGAACCACTCTGGTGGTCTGGAGCTGCCCAGACAGCTGCCGCTGTTGTGGTTTTGCTTGCAAGCAGGACACACAGGTGTCCCCAGAGACCGCGTCTGGGAACCTGCTCTGCAGCACCCAGAGGGGAACGGACTGGGGCTTCTCTCTGGGAGGGAGGTCTGGGTGCAGTTTGCTTTCCTCTAAACCTCCAAGAACCATCGGGAGCTGCCAAGGGGAGAGAAAACAAATGAACAAACATAAAAACCTCCAGAGAACAAAAGCCCGAAGTCCAGGTTTCCTCAGAGCCCACCCCCTTGAGGGGTGCGGGAGGACTTAACTCAGGAAACACCGCCTGAAAACCCACGCGGCAGGCCCCTCCCCCAGAAAGCCAACTGGGAAAACAAAACAAAACAAAACAAAACTGAGAAGAGAACAATCACTACCTCTTCATAGATACAACGTTTAATTTTTAATTCGTTCCCACTATTCTGGTTCATTTTTGAATTTAAAAAAAATTTTTAATTTTTTATATAGATTTTTTTGGCCTATTTACCATCACAGTGAGATGTCCAGTACATCAAATTCCATAATAACCTTTTAACCTGAACTTTTTGATACATATACCCATGTTTTTCTCTTGCTTTTCTATTTTTTAAATTTTCTTTAAAATGTTACTTTAGTTTAGTTTAGATCATTCTTTTCTTTATTTTTATTTGCTAATATTCATATAGAGTTAAACTTCAAGGTAATCCACTTTCCACAATCAATGCTACCCTATAGGTAAACCAATTTTTAATCCCCTGTTATCTTAGGAAAGTTGTGTCCTTTAAAAAAGATATTCAAGATACATCCAGGAAGAATCAAAATAACCTTCCTCAACCACACTGAGAATTTACAACCACTCTCCCATCTTTTTCTCCTCCCAGTATTTCTGTATATTTGTGTTTGTCCTGGTAGTATATAAATCTTATACTTAGGGTTCTTTTTAAACGAGGTTCTTTTTTTTTGTTTGTTTGTCTGTTTGTTTCTTTGTTTTGCTTCTACATATATATGTATATATTTTTTCTTCTCTTGTCATATACTTTTATCAGTCTTTTTTGTTTGTCTGTTTTTGTTTTTATACTTCACAAACCTTACCTTGGGGCCCATTTGGGCTGAACCTTCTCTTTTATCTGTCTTTCTTTCTCTCTCTCTCTCTCTCTCTCTCTCTCTTTTTTTCTTCTTTCTCTCTTTCTTTTGTTCTTTCGTTTGGGTGGAGATTCTTGATTGCTCAGAAGCACTCCAGGGTGCACCTTTACTGCACCAAGGCCGATATATCCAGCTACAACCATTCAGCCATCTCTCACCAAAATGACTAGGAGGAGGAATGCCCAGCAGAAGAAAAATTCAGAGGGTGGGCCTTCTGCAACAGAACTAATGGCTACCGACATAGACAATATGTTGGAAAGGGAATTCAGGCTAACAATTATCCAGGCAATAGCTAGGTTGGAAAAAGCCATGGATGACCAAACGGAATTGATTAGGGCAGAACTGAAAGCCACCAGGGATGATGTTCACAATATTAGAGCAGAACTGAAAGCCACCAGGGATGATGTTCACAAGGCTCTCAATGAGTTCCAATCTAATCTAAATTCTCTAAAAGCTAGGGTAACTGAGACAGAAGATAGAATGAGTGATCTGGAGGACAAACAGAGAGAAAGGATCAGGAGGAATCCTGGAACAAACAGCTTAGAAGCCACAAAAACAGAATCAGGGAAATAAATGATGCCATGAAACGTTCCAACGTCAGAATTATTGGAATCCCTGAAGGGGAGGAGAAAGAACGAAGTCGAGAAGATATAGTGGAACACGTTCTTCATGAAAATTTTCCGAATCTCGCAAATGGAAACTGCCTTCATGTACTAGAGGCAGAACGCCCCCCCCCCCAAGATTTTAGATTCTGGAAACACCTCGAGACACCTGATAGTAAGAATGAGGAATTATAATTCTAGAGAAACTCTCTTGAAGGCAGCTAGGACAAAGAAACTCCTTTCGTACAGAGGAAAGCCCATCAGAATAACAGACCTGTCCACAGAAACCTGGCAAGCCAGAAAGGGCTTGGCAAGATATATTCAGGGTACTAAATGAGAAAAACATGCAGCCAAGAATACTTTATCCAGCAAGACTGACATTCAAAATGGATGGAGAGATAAAGAGTTTCCAAGACTGGCAAGGTTTAAAAGAGTATACGACCACCCAGCTTACACTGCAAAAAATATTAAGGGGGGTTCTATAAAAGAGGAAAAATCCTAAGAATATCATTGAGCAGAAATATAGAGACAATCTACAGAAAGAAAGACTTCAAAGGTAACACGATGTCAATAAAAACGTATCTATCAATAATCACTCTCAATGTGAATGGCCTAAATGCGCCCATAAAATGACACAAGGTTGCAGATTGGATAAAACAACAGGACCCACCCATATGTTGTCTACAGGAGACCCATTTCGAACCTAAGGATACACCCAGATTGAAAGTGAAGGAATGGAGAAACATCTTTCATGCCAATGGGCCTCAAAATAAGGCCGGGGTAGCAATTCTCATATCAGATAAATTAGATTTTAAACTAAAGACTATAGTCAGAGATACAGAAGGACACTACGTCATTCTTTTTTTTTTTTTTTTTTGCAAAATCATTTCCTTTTATTCTGTGGAACTTCAATCAAGTAGATTTGTGCATGATATATGTTAGTTTATACATGATGGTGGGAATTAAGACTGAAGATAAGGCTACTGGGGAAATGCCTGCTCTTGATTTCCAAGGATCTTCAGACCAGGGGCTGCCTTCTCTCAGATTCCCCACAGTTCCTAACCAACAGTTGGCTTCAGTGAACACGGGACAAACGTTTGCAGCAGCTTCTTGGAGAGGGGCAATCTGTCTAGAACAACCCATTCACCTGTTCAGTTTCAGGATCCAAATCAATATCATAGAAACAGGGCCGCGTGGGGAGTCCAGGCATTGTGCTCATCGTCCCCACCAAGGGGTACAGAAAACCGGCCCTGACGCTGGCGCAGATGTCATGGATGGGCAAGACAAAGCCCGTCAGTACCGAAGATCTGGGGGTGAGTGGTGTGTTGACAGTGCTCATGAAGGATGCAATCAAGCCCAATCTCCTGCAGATACTAGAGGGCACTCCAGTATTTGTTCATGCTGGACCATTTGCCAACATTGCACATGGGAATTCCTCCATCATTGCAGACTGGATTGCCCGCAAGCTTGTTGGCCCTGACTGAAGCAGGATTTGGAGCAGACATTGGAGTGGAAAAGTTCTTTAACATCAAGTGCCAGTATTCTGGTCTCTGCCCTCACGTGGTGGTGCTTGTGGCCATGGTCAGGGCTCTTAAGATGCACGGAGGTGGCCCCACGGTTACTGCTGGACTGCCTCTCCCCAAGGCTTATGCAGAGGAGAACCTGGAGCTGGCTGAGAAAGGCTTCAGTAACTTAAGGAAACAAATTGAAAATGCCAGAATGTTTGGAGTTCCAGTGGTAGTGGCGGTGAACACATTCAAGACTGATTCAGAGGCTGAGCTGGACCTCGTCAGCTGCCTTGATAAGGAACATGGGGCTTCTTATGCTGTGAAATGCACGCACTGGGCAGAAGGGGGCAAGGGCACCTTAGCCCTAGCTCAGGCCGTCCAGAGAGCATCTCAGGCGCCCAGCAGGTTTCAGCTCCTTTACGACCTCAAGCTCCCAGTCGAGGATAAAATCAGGATCATTGAACAGAAGATCTATGGGGCTGACGACATTGAATTGCTCCCCAAAGCTCAACACAAAGCTGAAGTCTACACAAAACAGGGCTTTGGGGACCTGCCCATCTGCATGGCCAAATACACTTGTCCTTGTCTCAACCCAGAGCAGAAGGGTGGACACTACATCATTCTTAAAGGGACTATCCACCAAGATGATCTAACAATTGTAAATATCTATGCCCCCAATATGGGAGAAGCCAATTACATAAGAAAACTATTAATCAAGATAAAGAGTCATATTGATATGAATACATTGATAGTAGGAGATCTTAACACGCCTCTCTCAGTAATAGACAGATCATCCATGCAGAAAATCAATAAAGAAACAAAAGCATTGAATGACACATTG
>PISX010027787.1:6493-22608 GCA_004024625.1 Mellivora capensis | reverse complement strand
TTAAAAAAAAAAAAAAAAAAGGAGGGGCGCCTGGGTGATTCAGTGGGTTAAGCATCTCCCTTTGGCTCCGGGTCATGATCATGAGGTCCTGGGATAAAGCCCAGCATCGGTTCCCCTGCTCAGCGGGGAGCCTGCTTCCCCCTCTCCTGCTCTCCCTGCTTGTGTTCTGTGTCAAATAAATAAAATCTTTAAAAAAAAAAAAAAGCCTGTCTTTCTTGGAGCTTCTCCTCCCCCTCCCTGGATCACAACCAGGCCTGAGGCTCTCTTCCCATCTCTCCTGGGTCTTCCTCCCCCCTGACATCCGACCCCCTCCTTTCCCACTCACCCCTCACCCACATCTCCCACCTTACCCTCTGGTCCTCCCCCCACCCCACCCCACCCCCGCCCCAGGTTTGAAACTATTCTGTGACCCTAGCTTCGCCCTGAGGTCTGTAGCTCCTCATCTGTAAAATGGGGTTAATCATAACCACCTCCCAGTGTCCTAGGGTCAAAAAGCAGCCTGTAGCCCACAGAGGCTGTTACCAGGAGGTACCGTGCGGTGTTAGGGATTCTCAGTCCCTGCCCAAACCTGCTCCCTTTCTCCCCAGTCCTGTCTCCACCACCCCCCTCCAAAAATACCAAATTCCAAACAGCTGAAAAAAAAGGTTAGAGGCAGCTAATCTCTCCTTCCTCCAAAGCTTTAAAGGGAGGAAACGTGTGTGCTCTAGTCTCCCTGAAGCCTGACTCTTTTCGTCTGGAGTCCCCAGGATTTCTCCCACAGAATGTATCATGGAATCCTAATCTCCTCCTCGCTATAGAAGTCAGCTCCTAGAGGGAACGGTCAGTTGCTACAGGGAACTGGGGTCTGGGAAAGGTCATTTTGCCCAGTTGTCCTGCCCTCTCTTTCTCCCTGCACTCTGGAGGGCAAGGTGGTGGGGGAGGGAGCGGGGAGAGGGAATAAATGCAGGGGGGCTACTTCTGGCTTTGTTACACTTACTTCTATCCCACCAAGTAACTCTGGACCATCCTCGCCCTCCTCTCCACTGCCCCAAAACACTTGCTTAAAATATTTAGGTCAGGCCAGATAAATGGATTCTTTCAGAAAAGGCCCTGATTAATCTAATTCTTTGCTTTCTCTGGGCAGCATAAATACTAAGCTACAGATTCCTTTGTGTTTGAGCTCCTTGAGGCCATTTGCTCTTGGAAGTGGTTTCTAAGAGCGTGAGGATGGGATAGGAAGGTAAGGTGTCTTGGAAGACCCCAACTCAACCCATGTGGTCAGTGAAGACAAAGCTGGCGTGAGAAGCTTTTCAAGACATCACACTCAGGTCCTGGGCCAGAAAGAGTAAGGAATATGGAACAAGGGAGCCGAGAAACACTCTGCAGGCCCCTTCCCCAGAATCCAGCCTGTCCCTTCCCGTCTACCCCCAGGTCTACCCCCACACGTCTCCACTCTGCCATTCCCAGCTCCCAGCCCAGCTGGGTAGACCTACAAGGCTTCAGGGAGCCGATGAAAGCAAAAACCGTAGGTGGGGGTCTTTGCTCTTTTCTTTTCTCCTGAAAAGGAGGTTTGGGGGAGGGGTTCCCCCCAAACCTCCCACCCCAGCAAGAGCTGGGCATAGCCTGCGGGAAGTTGTTCACCAGCGCCCACGGGAGACGCCTGCGCCGGGAGCCCTAGACACTGTCCCAAAGAACCCTGCAGGTAGATTTCAACGGATCTCTGCCTCAGAGCAGCTCCCCCCACCGCAGTGGCTCACCCCTCATTCTGCCCAGGAAGGCCCCATCCTGGGGAGGAACCACCCTGCCCCTTTCTGCCTAGTCCCAGCTCATGGGGAGCACCTGGCTAACGTGAGCCCCGGCGGCGCCTCCTACCTGCGCAGACCCGGGTTGGGGTTCGATCTTGAGGCCCGCGGGCCACCGGCGTCTCCTCTCGCCCTCGCGGCCTAGGGGTCCTCGCGCCTCCAGACCCTCGTGTAGGCCTCCCCCGCCCGCCCATGCGGCCAGCTTTCCCGGGGCCCTCTGCGCAGTGTATGGGGTTATTTTTACTTTCGGTTATCTAGCTTTATGAAGACTCCACACCACTCATACAGCTAGATAACCAAAGATAACAACCAACCCCGCCTCCTGGCAGCGGCCGCCGCCTCTTCCACGCAGCCTCCCGGCCGCCGCCGCCGCCCCCGGCCGCGCGGTGGAGGGGGGAGAGGGCACAGGGGTGGAGCTGGGGGCGGAGAGAGAAACGGAGTCCAAGACCGAAAGGGACCCCGAGAACAGGACACAGACAACCACGGAGACCGAAAAGGGCATGGGAAGGACGCGAAGGCCGGCGGCGTCGAGGTCCAGGGAACGCCCCTGGGCCCCAGGAGCTTCGAGCGCCTGGTTTCCCGCCCGCAGCCGAGCCAGAAGCGGGAGTTCCGCGGGTCCTTCCGCAGGAAGAGGGACTCGCGGGCTTTTCGCGCCAACCGGGACGACCGCAGGGACCGCGGCAGAGGCCTCCGCGGCCGCACGGGGTCCCCACCGCCCTCCTCTGGAAGCTGCAGGGCGCGCCCAACAGACCGCGGGGACCCCCTGCTCGAGAAGGGCTGGAACAAGGGCGCTGACTAAAGCCGGGGGCGAGCAGCGAATCGTGCGGGAAACCCCCGGCGGCCGCGTCCTGGAGGGAACAGGAAATCCCGGCAACCCGGAGGGAGGCAAGCCGGTGCGGGGTGGGCGCCCCAGGGCCTCCCGGCGCGTCTCGGGTAGAGAAGGAAAGGGTAAAGACCCCACCCGGGAGGGGTTCCGGGAGACACCCCCCCCCACACGAGATGGGGCGGGAGGTGCAGGTGAGCCGAACTCCAGGCCCCGCGGGACCCCCAGAAAAACAGCTTTGTACAAAGAGGTCCACAAAGCACCCAAGGCTGTGAAAATGGCCGGGGGTCCGAGGCGAGAGGGGCCCTGGCGCTTGGCGGGGATTCCGATCGGGAAGGGGAGTCGTCACGGAGGTCCCCGCAGCCCCGAGGAAGGTGTGGGTCTCGGCCGGCCCCTCGCGGCGGACGCGCAGGCACGCCGGACACCTCGGCGCTCGCCCACCTGCTGCCCCGAGCCGGCCACTTACAGGGCGCCCATCGTGCTCTCCCGCGCGGTCCTCCCGGCGCGCTCCCGGCGCGGAGAGCTGTGGCCCCGGCTCCGGGGTGCCAGGGCTCCGCGGGCGCCGGGGTGCAGGCGCCCGCCGGATCTCAGCCCCCGCCGAGCCGCGGCGAGCGGGGCCTCGCGGGCCTCGCCGCCCCAGCTCGCGCCTCCGCCGCGGCCGCTGCTCTGGCCCCGGCGCGCTCCGGCTCCGGACTTTTCATTCATCCTTTCACGCTCCCTCCCCAGCCCAGCCTCCGATTGGCTCCGCCACGTCTGACGTCACCGCCTGGTCTCCCAGCCGGCCCCGCCCCTCCCCTTCCAGGGGCGAGCCCGAGCGCGCTACTGGGGCGCCCCTCCCCCTAGAAGCGGGGTGGGGGAGGAACCTCGGTGTGCCGACCCCCGGCCTCCAGCTGCCTCGCCCACCCCGAGCCCGCCGGCTCTCTCCCCCCATTGCCCTGCTTTTCCCCTCCATCCTCACTCTCCGTAGGCCCCACATTTTCCGTTCGGTCCCGAGGTACTGCGCCAGGGTGGGGGTGGGGAACCCAGAGATACTAAAAAGCATCAGATAACGAGGTTCTCCCCCACCTGCCTCCTCTCCTCAGGACGTTCTTTGTGCTTGTCGTGTTCTGGTCCCTTCCGGACTGGGATCCTAACCCTTTAGGACCGGCGGGAACCTCGCTCTTGGTTTCCAACCCAAAACAGTGAGGGAAAGATTCTGGACTCCTAGCGGGGACGCGGGGTCCGAACCAGGCGGGGCCTCCCTAGTCGCGGCGCCGAAACGGGAACATCTCTAGAACCTGCTCGCTACACCAAGGGTCCAGGTGCAGGAGGCCGGCGGACCCCCGCGGGCATTAACCCCGACAGTCTCCGCTCATCCCACTCGGCCTCGGAGGCCTGCCCCGTGCGCCCCCACCCCCGCTCCATCTCCGGCGTCTGGAGAGCAGGGTCCGAGGGAGAAGGGTCGCTGTCGGCGAGGATTTCCTGACCTGGCTCTCCCCATCTAGCCCAGAGAATCCGAGTCCAGTAATGCAGCGTCCCAAGGCCGGCAGCTCCGCAAGCCGGATCCGGATTCTCGCTGCCTGGCAGAGCTCTCCGGAGAGAGAGCTGTGGGTCCCTCGCTGAGCCCCAGTGTCTGCCAGGGAGCAGTCCCCGTCCCTCCAACCGCCCTACTCTCAGCCCCTTTTTTGAAAAATCCTACGACTTAGATTCCTAGAGCCCGTGTGTCTGCTTGCTTCATCCCGGCCCATTCCTATCCCCTGGGACCTTTGAACGCTGTGCAGGTGCGCCCCTCGTCCTGCCAGCGGGCCAACTGTCCTACCCACTGGAGGGGGGGGGGTCACCTCTCCGCACGGTCTGGGACAAAGCCGAGCCCGGATGCTATTCCCCCTGGTTAGATGCAAGCCCATGGCCAATTTTCATTTTATGCACCCCTTACAGAGCATGTCTGACTAGTCACCACACAATTGGGAGGTGGGGGACACTCTGAAATAGGGTAAAGCCTGGGGCTTGCGTTTCCGCAGAATAGCAGTTTGGAGCCTGGCTTCCCCAGTCTCAGGGCGCTCTCAGGGCTGTGCTTGGCACAGCTCCCCACCCCCACCCCCACTCCTCTGTCAGCCTCCAGAGGGTCTCAGGACTGCTACCCAAGGGAAAGGCTTTCTAGAAGCTTCCACAGCTTCAATTTTTTACCCTCCCAGAACTGAGAGCACACCAGCCACCAGCCGGCAGTGGGGAAAGAAAGGGACAAAGTGCCCACGGCCTACTTTCTTCCCTCCTGCCCTCCCCGGTGCCCTTACGCCTCAAACAGAGCACTGGGGGAACACAGGGGTCTCTGTTGCCTCAGTTCCACTGTAGAAAAGTGAAAGCCTCCTCGAGCCCTCTCACAGACAGACTGACCCTACCAGCACACTGCTGAATGAGCTCTCTAAAGGCACTCTCCCTACAGGCCCTGGAGAAACCCTAGGGCCCTCCAGCCTTTCAGCTTCCTGCCTACAAATGTCCTCAAATAATTCCAGGTAGTCGACTTCATACCCCTTTAAAAGAAACCCAAGAACCTCCAGACATTCCAGAAACCCTAGATAGAACCTCCACTTGTCCACACACACCACCAACTTCCCTTACCAATATTTCCCTATTTGCCCCCTATAAGATCCCTTAAAAGCTCCCGAAGGGTAGAAGGGTACTTTCTCTCCCACCCCCTCTCCCAGCTCCTGGGAGGCTGGGGCTGGCAGGTGGGAAGAGTTGCTGCCAGTGCCCTCCACTCTCCCCTGTCACCAGTCCCAGCCTAGTCCCCTGTGCTCAGTGGGCCCCAGCTCACCTTCAGAGGGACACTGCCCAGGGAGAGCAGTGACTGGGGGGGGGGGGACTACCAAGAACCTTCCTTCTATTTCAGCCACTGCTGTATTTCTGCTGGGGATGGGGCAGGGGGTTAGACACACTGAAGCCTTCTTTGCCCCGGGGAGACACCCCCTTCCCCCGTGGGCCAAAATCAGACTTACTGGACCTTCTCAAAAACTGGGGTCTAGAAAGCAGGGTACATTTCCAAATTTCCCCTCCAGTAGCTAGATAAGGAGCTAGATTTTCTGCCTTGTGCCACAGCCACGGGTGCCTCAGAGCTCCCTCAGCCTAGGCAGTGCCCAAAGGTAAGGAGGCCCCCGCAGGGGGGAATGGGGAGGAGTGTGTACCCTGGAATCTCTGGCCAGATTCCTGATGAAGCCATTTTTGGTTTGGTTTTCTGGGCAGACAGGACAAGCTGACCTCCCAGGGTCCTGCTCAGGGATGGCGAGTGGGGCCTCTGTCCCCATTCCCATGGGGATGGAGCACTAAGCCAAGCCCGGAAAGAGCCAGAAGACTCCCCAGGGCCTCTGGGCTTGCTCTGTGTATGAGGCCATGTCACTCAGGCTTCCCAAGGGATAGTACGTGGAGGGAGCAAATGAGACGGCCCTCCAGGGCACTCCTATTGGGTCTGGGGGATCTAATACTATGCTGAAAACATGGTGGGTGCCCAGGAAAGAGTGGGTTAAGGAGGGTATGTGCATGCCCAGCTGAGTTTGCCCTTGTGTGGATGGGTAAAGAGGGAGGGCGTTGACAAAGTGGGCGCTCTTCGAGTCGGCTCTGCGTGGGAGGGGATGGGAGAGGCGTAGGGACCCCGTTGTGTGTTAGTGACTTCATTCAGGGGTTCCTTTGACCACAAGAGACCCTTCTACTCTCCGGAATTGGATACGGCAGGCCTCGGAGAGCCGCCGGCTGGAGCAAAATAAGTGCCTTAGGTCCTCCTTGTGCCGGGCCTGCCAGCCTCAGTCTCCCCAGGAAGGCCTCCGCTGGAGCCTCCAGCACTTTCGACCGAGGTTGGTGTACAGTAGCCTTGGTCTGCAGACCTCCGAGTCCTTCCAGGGAAATTCTGGGGTGCTGCGGGGAGAGCCCCCCCAAGTCCCCGGCATCAATCAGAGTGTGCAAGTGTCTCCTTTGGCTTAGAGCCTGCCTTCTTTGCCCGAGCCTGTCCCGACCCCCATCCCTGCGGTCCTGATGCCCACCCATTGTCTGTGCTTGAACAGGCCCATGTGTGGGAAAACAAGACCTGAATTGCGCTTTCTGGATGCAGCTTTTGGGCAGGTTTTTATCATTTGGATCCAAAATATTTTTATAATTTGGGTCCAAAAATTTTGGCATTAGGCCACTCTCTGGAAACATTCAGGTCATTACGTTAAAAGCGTATTTTTTTTCTTTGTTTCAAAGATCAGATTAATTCGCCTGGAAGACACACAGGAAAGCTGCCTTTGGAGGAGGCTGGGTTCAGGCATTATTTCTGCCTTCTGAGTGCCCCGTTGTTATGAACATTATCACACATTATTCTTTTGCTACAGAATATTTGCATTGTCTGTGGGGTAGGGACACATAAAAGCAGGAATTGGCAAAAAAAAAAAAAAAAAAAAAAGGTGCTGAAGCCATGAAAAAAGAAATCTATCTCCATAGGGGCAGAGGAGGTTAGAGGCCGTGGGGACGACTGGGAAGACTTTGTCCCTAGGGATGCCACGCTTCCCTCCCCAGGAGCCTGGTTTTCTCCTGTTGAAATGCTTTCCTGGCTGCTCCCCGCGCTTAGACCCAGAAGCTGAGCTGGTGTGGGTCTCAGAGCCCTCTGGAGCCAGGGAGGGGAGGGGAGGGGAGGGGAGGGACACGCTAGAGGGCCGGCCCTCAGCAAGGGGTTTCCTTGCGGGGCAAAAGCATGGGGGTGCAAGGGTACTGTTTGTATACACGTGTGTGCAGACACAAAACTAGGCGCAGAGACAAATGCCACCCCTTGTCCCCGGCACTCCTGGCATGCCTCCCAGATCCCCACACCCCACAACCCGTGCTGCTCTCCTTTCTCACCTCTGCCACCCAGGTACCCATATCCCCACCCTGCCCTGCAACTACCGCCTCCTCCTGGGTCCCCCGGGGCTGCCTGCCCAGGCCTCAGGAGCCTCTGAGAGAAGAGGAAGAGTCCCCCCCCCCCAGGCCTCTCCTTCCTCTCCCAGAGCTGGGTGCGGTGGGGGGGGGGTATCTTTGGTTCCCACCGTCAATGACGCCACAGGTCTTAGAACCCTCAGAGGTGAGCACAGTCAGGGCCCGAAAGCTAGAAGAGGCAGGGTGGGGGGACCAGGAGAACCCGGAGGGGAAGTGGGGGGTGTAGGGTCAGCCCATCACCACCACCACCACCCTTGCCGTCAAAGCAACAAATAAGAAAATAAATACCCTAAAAGCCAAGGTGACCACCCAGGACTGGGGCTGCTGTATCTCCGAGGCCGGCCCTGTCAAGGAGGAGAACGTGAAGGTTAGAGGAGCTCCTGTTCTCTCCCTCGCTCCCTCGCATCCCCCCTCCCTGCCGCCCTCCTAGGTCCTTCCCTCCTCCGCAGGCCGGGCTGCCCTCTTCCCTCGCCAGAACTCCAGGCAGCACCAGCGATGGATGGCCTGGGCGGTGGGAGGAGAGCAGCCGGGCGTGAGGGAAGGCAGGGTCCCCGCCGGCCCCACACTGCTTGGACACGGGCCTGGACGGCGCCCACCCGAGCCCCGCTCGCAGCCTGATCCTCCTCCTGCTGAAGCAGAGGCCCCTGGCCCTTCTGACTGCGATCTGGGGCAGCAGCCCCTCACCCCGCCAGCACTCTGTCCTCACAGCTCCGGGCTGCTCCGGCTGCTTGGGGCAGGATGAGGGATCTGGGGGCCCTGAGACCTGCTTGGCCCTCTAGAGCTAAGGGCAGCGTGTCTGTAGTCCTCGGTCCCTGAAGACACCACCAACCTTGCTCGTCTCAGCTTTCTGGCCCTTCCATCCTGGAGCTGCCAGAGTCCCCCCACCCCCTCCTTCTCTGTCTCACGTGCACAAAAGGTGAGAATACAAAGCAGCATTTTACATGTTACTGTTGGGTACGGAACCTTCTCTCAATATTTTACAGTTTCACCTTTCCGGGAATTTGCTTTCAGGCTGAGTTTTGATTCAGGGGCATGACGCGGGTGAACCAGCTTCTGCTATTCTAGAGGCATATTTGCGTGTGTGCGGGCGTATGCGTGTGTGCGTGTGTGTTGGGGTAAGTTGATGAGTCCTTCTCCCTCAATCTCACTCCACAACTACTCCACCTTCTTTAAAGCGGGAAGACCACCAGCCTCCCTCAGGGAAAACCACCACTAGGCAGGGCTGGGAGCCGGACGAGCTTTCCATCCCAGCTCCATCTCTTGTCGGAGCGCTTTGCCCGCCCCACCCCATGTCTCCTGGACACGAATGCCCACTCGCCCCCCAGCCTCTGCTCCGCTGGCCCCTCGTTCGTGAGCGATGTCTCCGTCTGAAAAGGTCCTTCCACCAAAGCGGGGCCGACCCCCGAAACTTGAAGACTAGCTAGAAAATGGGCACAAACACAGCTGGAGGCTCTGGCTCCTTCCCTCTCCATCAGAAAGGCGTGGGGTCCCTGCAGCAGCAATGCTTGCTGAGCCCTGCCCCACACCCCCCCCCAGACTGTGCCGTGCAGGCAGTGGGTCATGGTGGCAAGGACCGCACCCTAGGAGGGAGGCACGGAGCATGTTCAGTGACTAGGAGCCTCAGCTTCTCCCAGAAACCTGGCCTCGGGAGGACCAGAAATAGTCTGCAGCTTCCAGCCCCCACTGGCCTACAGGAGTCCCAGCCTGTCTCCCAGAACCACCCCCCCCACCATTGCGTGGGGACAGGAATTGTGCCTTCTCTCCATATCCCCTGGCCCTTCTCCAAAAGCAAGAAATAAGAACCAGCATCCGATGGGGCTGGCGAAAGCTGCAGTGGGGCTCCTGCCCCTTCTGGGACCTGAGCACCTGACCCCGACACCCCACTGGGCTTTCAGTTACCCCGAGCCCCGTTCCCACCTGCCAGCTCATGGGAAAGCAGGGAAGAATTAGAGTGATCTAAATTCTGTAACATGCTTTTGGGTTTCCTCCTAATTCTGGTCCCCACCTGTTTGGGACTGTGGCTCCCTCCCTGCCCCCAGCCCCAGGACCCAGCTCCTTCGACCTTATCCTCCCCCAAGAGTTGAAGTCCCCAGGGCAGAGAGGACTAAAGCCCTGAAAGGAAGGAGGTCAGGAGTCCAGACACAGGACCATCTTTCTCTTCGCTCCCGTCCCCACCAGTCTCCCTTCCCCCCCCCCCCCCCCCCCCCGCCCCCACTGGTAGGAGCATTAAGATGTTGGCCGTCTGGTGGAGAGAGGGAGGGGCCGATTAATAGGATCAGTAGCACCGTGACCCTAAAGCCTCCCAATCCCATTGACAAACTTGGTGAGCCGCATCCCGCGGGCCGGCCGGGAAGGAGGGGACCAGGAGGCGCTCTGGTAGCGGGGCAGGGCTGCTGCCTCAGCTCACCGCCCTGGGCGCCCCAGAAGCAGGAGCGGGGACCCCCTCTGCCAACGACTCCTCCACACACACGCCCCACCCCTGTGGGTCGTCCCCTCAGTCTTTCATCCGCCGTTCCTTTCTGCGATTTTTGGATTTTTGTGCCTGCCTCTCCTCCATTAGGTGGTGGGCAAAGTAAGGTGCCCTGGGCTGATTCTACGGGATCCCATCCCACCCCAGCCCAGCGGTCCGAGGGAGCAAGAGCCCTCCGGAATGGCCACTCACCCGGCTTCTATAAGGAGGAGAGCAGGCTCGGTGGCCCCAGCCGCTGGACTGCCTCGCTCCGGCTCTTGCCTCCTCTGGCTGGGGGCGGGGGGGGGGGGGGACGCAGCCCCGGTGACGGTGACGTAGCATCTGTCTGTCCATTCAGGAATTCTGCTCGCCTCCCTCCCTCCCTCTCTCTCTCTCTCTGGCTGCTCTCCCTGGAAGGCTGCAAAGAGGGGGTGCTGCCCCTGTCTGGAGGCACCACGACCACCGAAATGACAGCTCGCCCGGAGAAAGCCCCCCCTTCCCTCTCCGAGGCCTGTGTGGGAAGGGGTCTTTGTCATCTCCTCTGTTCCCCACCTCCTCCTACTGCCTTCTCCAACCTGAGGCAGGAAGAAGGGGCTCAGGAAAGCCATTGTTTCTCCAGGCCACCCATATCCCCCAAGGAAGCCCGAGAAAGGGAGAAAGGGTGTGACAGGCACGCACAGTCCCCAGGCTCCTGCCCAGTCCAGCTGACCTTTGAACTTGAGAGCATGGCTAGATGACCCGTCCAGGCTGGGGAGCGGAGTGGAGAAGGAGTGACAGGAACGAGGACACTTGGTCGTTTCAGGGTGTCCCCGGGCTCCCCTCCCAAGCCTCCCCCAGCCCCAGGCCCTGTCAGCTCCGGGGAAATCACACATCCACATCCAAGTTGTGAAGGAGAGAGTGACACTTGGGAGACACTGTGTGCCCACCGTGGGGGCGGAAGGCCAGCGCTGGAAGTCTAGACGGGAGACAGGAGGGGTGGGACCACGGATTCAAAGTGGGAGATAAATTATCTTGTTCTCAGAGGAGGGAGAGCTATTTGGGGGCTGGTTTCCAGGGCTGGGATCCTGATATTTGCTGGTCGCTGGGGCCCAGGATGGCACAATGGCCGGTCCTCTCCATCACCCCACCCGCCCCTCCCTCTCCTCCCTCCCACTCGTCCTGGCCGGCCTGGGAACTCTGTCTGAGCTCGACGTGACGGACAGCAGCCCTGCATGCTAATGAACTTTGTCTCAAGTTCATTGTCAAAGCCCCCCTTCCCCAAGGTCCCTCCCCTCCTCTCTCATACACAAATCTCCCTCCAACTTTTGTCCCACAGACCTGGAGGCCACTTGAGTCCCTGCTGGCTCCCTCTCTCCCCCTCCCCCATGGCTTTCAGTGTCCCTCTTCCCATTACCTCCCTCAGCTGGGGCGGGGGCTCTCTCCTCTCCCTGGTGCCTTCCCAGCCACCTTCCGGGCCGGCGTCCCTCAGCTTTGAAAGGGGGATTCTGAGGGCTTAGGTCAGGGTCCGCAGGCCTGGCTCTTCCTTCCGCACCGGAGTAGGGAGATGGGGGGAGGTGGGGACGGCCAGACTGCGCCCCACTCCGGCCTCAGCCCCCTCCCCTCATTGCTCCCATTATGATCATTTTGCTCTCCCCTTGATTAATCTGCTTCACTAGCTCAGAAATAAAGATCCTTTGAGACTAATTTTGTGCCCCCACCCCCCCCAGGCCTGGGCTCCCTTTAGCTCCTTTCTCACCGGCTGGAAGACATTGAGCTCCTTGTCTGGGGGCTGGGGGGGTGCCGGTGGGTTGGAGGGGGTCTCTCCAGCTCTGGGACGTGTCCAGCAATCCAAACCTGTCCTCCCTTTGTTCCTGCAAATCTCTTCACACTGTCCCCACTCTCTGGAGTCTGCCTTTCTCCCAGTAACCAGGGGCTGGGGAGGAAGCACCCCACCCCTCAACTCCAGGGAAAGGGGGGGAGAAAAGGGAGCAAAAAAAAAAACCCTAATCCCCCCCTCATTAGCCAGAAAGGAAGCGAAAGGGGATAATTATAATTACAAGCAGACAGCTGTGGACCCAGGCCTCCTCCTCCCTCTGCCACCAACCCCCCAAACATCTGCATGGGGCGGGCTTGGGCTCCCAGAGCCTCTCCCCCCTGACATCCTGAGAGCCCGGAGCAGGTGAGGAGGGGGCCGAGGTGCGGGGGTGGCTTTGGGGAAGGGGACCCCTTACTCTCCTCTGTCAACATCTCAGCAGCCCCGCACAGGCGGGTGGGCTCTTCCTGTGGCTTACCTGCACCCCAAATTCGGGCCTGTAGGAGGCAAGGGCATTCAGGCAGCACAAATTCAAGGATTTGGGGGAAATCTCTGATCTTCCGAAAACCAGTAGTAATTTATTCATGATCATATCAATACAAAAAAAAATCACATATAACCCAGAATATTTTCTCCTTCAGGCCCGTCTTTGGTCTTTCCTCCTCCCCCAGAGCTGTCTTGGAACACAGGAGGGGTAGCGGAGAGCGTCGAGCTAGGGCCTTGGAGGACCGTGTGGTAACAAAGAGAGGCTCGTGGATTTAGGGGACACGTAAATGCACACAGACGCACACTTATAATTTGGCGTGGTGCTGCTAGGCCTTGCTCTGCTATCCGTGTATTTATAGAACTTGATCATAGACCAGAACAGCAGGGTAATTATAGCATTATTAGCATATATGCAAATCAAGTAACCTATATACGCTGAATGGAAGCAAATTATTATTTATTTCTCTCCCTCTCTCCTTCGCTGGGATCCGCTCGGGCTCCTTAGAGCGGCACACCAGCAATTATCTGACACCGGCAGAGGGGCCCGCAGCCCTGGAGGAGGGGCCGAGGGTGTGGGGCACTTTCCTCCGTGTTATTCTGGGAAGAGCCGGGAGGGGCTCCGGGCGAAGTCAGTGAATTCCCGAGGGGGGTTGGGGTGAGCTTGGAGAGACGGAGACCCGAGGACAACGAGGGACAGAGACAGGGAGACAGACCTCCCCCCCCCCCAGTTCCCAGGAGTCGAGGACCAGGGCAGGTGGGGGCAAAGCCCCCCCCCCCAAGGGGAGCGAGGAATCCAGACTGGGAGAGAACGCGGGGCCTGCTTCTCTGGAAGGAGGGGGCCACAAGCGCTCTGTGGGATGCATTCTGTGGTGGACGTGGGGTGGCTGCTGTCCCTGCCCCCACACTCTGTTCCCAAGCCCCCCCCCCAGCCCTGACTGAACCACCTAGTAAATAGGTCCCTGTGTCGTTCTAGCCCCTGGATGATAGTGCACAGCGGGTGGACAGACATAGACTCCAGCCTCTCCCCCTCCCCCAGGGCGTCTGGTCCCTGTCCTCACCGTTGGGCTCTCCACTTAGATGTCCCCAGGTGCCTCCCCTGCCTGGCCGGGTGGGACTCCAAGGGCCCTTGGCCATGGGTTTCAGAGCCTCACTGACGACGTCCTTCCCTCCACTGCACTCGGAAGAGGAGAGGCCTCCACCCCCTGTCTGAGGGGCCCCCAGACTTGTCCACCTGCCCACCGCGTTGCCACGTCTCCCTCCAGGCTGTGCCCCCCAGTGTGGCTGTCCGGCCATCTCTGCGTCAAGAAAGCAAGCCGTGGTCCACCTGAGGCAAACTTTAAAGAAGGCAATATTGGGGGGCAGGGCCCGGAGGGTTACCGAAACTGCCGCGAGTCTGAGGGCCAAGACTGCTCTTGAGGGATGTTAATGTAGAAGGGGAAGCCTCCTCGAGAGAAACAGGCAGAAAAAGACCCCCAGAGAGACAGTAGCCAAAGGACTGAAAGAAAAAAATCCTTTTTTTCTTTCTTTTTTTTTTAAATTTAGATTTTATTTATTTATTTGTAAGAGCACGAGCGAGGACAAGCAGAGGCAGAGGGAGAAGCAGGGTCCCTGCTGAGCAAGGAGCCCCCGCGTGGGACTTGATCCTGGGACCCCAGACTCTTGACCCAAGCCAAAGGCAGATGCTTAACTGCCTGAGCCACCCAGGCGCCCCAGAAAACAAACTTTCAAGGCCATACTTGGATTTTTGCACACACGTGAGAAGGCGCTATCACAGAAATACAGAGACCCCCAAGATGCACGGACTTCCTCACCCATGAGCTTAACCTCCGCAGAACGCGTTCGTCCTTCTACCTGCTCCTGGGTTGGCTGCGTGTCTTGTGGCTCAGCAATACAGAGGCAGAGACCGAGACCTACAAGAAAGGCACCAGGAACCCAGTCAAGGACAGGGCAGACCTCGAAAGTGACAGCCAGTCCGCCGGGTGGGGTCGCGGTGGGGGCAAGCCTGCCCTTCTCTATCCCACCCTAGAGACCTGGGACGTGGCCCTTCCTCCGGCCTGTTTCTCATCCAGGCTCAGTCCAGAAATGTACAAACACATCTGAAGCTTGGTCAGGCGAAGCCCCTGCATGCCTCTGAGACGTCGGGACAATGGATCCCCCCACCCGCCTCCCAGGGCTGCTCCAGGGCGACCCTGGCATCTCTCTTTCCAGCTCCCCTACTTCTGCAGCTGTCGCGTGCAGCAACTCAGTTCCAAACCTAGGGAGTCCTGTGTGCGCACGCATCTCTCCTAGCCCATTTTCTCGCCTACAGAATCCATTTCGCTGGCCATCCGGTTGGACATCCGGAACCACGCACCGCCTGCCCCATGCCCGGTGTGTGTGTCAGGAGCTGCGTGTGAGGCAGGTCCCGGGTGGGACCTGATCGGGTTTGTGCTTTCACCCAGCTCGGTCTACACCGACTCACACCTGCCTGTGGCCAGACTTCACCGTCCACCCCATCTGCCCTGGAAAGAAGCCCAAACCGGGCCACAGAGGTTCGGTTCTGGCTGGCATGTCAGCTTGGTCGTGGCGCCAGGGAGCTGGAGAGTTTCTGCTTTCCGTCCCCCTGGGTGTGTACCGGTACCTCTATTTGTATACATGTGTTACTTTGATTCCTAGAACCACACGCATCTTTTCTGCTCCTTTTCACACAAATAATGGTCTCTAAGTGGGCAGCTGGCCCAACACCAGCACCGCGTGTGCTACAAGCAGCTGGGAAGCCTCGCTGGCACTCGGATCGCGGCCTGATACTCCAAAGCGGTGCCATTTTCTCCGAGCAGCGCTGGCTTCCACCTGCTTTGCAGAAGGGGTCCTCAAGGACTGATGCTCATTTCTGGGGCTCAAGCTCCCAGATTTGGGCTGGATCCTCCGCTAGACCAGCAGCCAGGACTCCCCACCCTGGGAGTCCCTCCCACCTTAACAAGGCAGAGGTACTGAACCCATGGCTGTGTGTCTGGCCACGGGGATGCCTGCTGGGGGAGACCAGGCAGGTCCCCTTGCCACTGCCATGCTGCGGAGGGTCACACTGGGATGGTCTGAGTTAGCACCGAAGCCCGCGCCCCCCTCCAGCTGCCATGTGTGCAAGTAGGCTTTCGCGTCTGAGGCATGTCTATTTGCAGTGTGCAATGATGTGTGCGCTCGCTGGTGCGCGTGTACCGACCACTCCTGTGCCCATTATGTCCCGGCTCTGCCAGAGTGTGGTGTGTTTTCATGGTCTCGGGCTGCTGGGGCTGCGGGTGTGACATCGGGTGTGACATCGGCTGATCTCGGTGTTTGCGGGTTGGTGTCTAGGGGCCCCCGCCGACCCGGTGTGAACCGTGGGCCTGTCCGCCACCCCCCCACCCTGCCGCGCCCGCTGCCCGGGGTCAGGCCGGGCCAGGCCAGAGGGGAACACGCCGCCCGCCCCTGCTCCGGTCGCGCTCTCCGGGTGCTGGCGGCTCGGCTCCCGCTTCCCACCAAGTCCAGGCCGGGGCTCCGCGCGGGCGCCGGGGCTCCGCGCGGGCACCGGGGCAGGTGGGGCGCCGCTCCTCCTGGGGCACACGGCCGCCGGGGCGCCCCAGAGGACGAGACGCCCGCAGTGACCTAGTGAGCGTTGAAAGAAAAAGGGAATCGGAAACAGAGAACAGAATCCATTTGAATAGGAGTCATTAAAACAGAAGGGATAAAATGTCAAATAAAGTTAAAGGGAAACATAACAAAGATCTGAACGTTAAATTAAATGGTAGGAAAGACAAGTTAACAGCATGGAAAAGAAAAGGCTTCAAGGCCCGAGGGGAGAGGCCAAGACGGGGCGATGTGGCGTTGGAGTTGGGGGGCACGGGACGGGGG
>PISX010027786.1:0-22513 GCA_004024625.1 Mellivora capensis | reverse complement strand
GATTATGCTGAGTGAAATAAGTCAAGCAGAGAGAGTCAATTATCATATGGTTTCACTTATTTGTGGTGCATAACAAATAACACACAGAGGACATGGGGAGATGGAGAGGAGAAGGGAGTTGAGGGAAATTGGAAGGGGAGGTGAACCATGAGAGACTGTGGACTCTGAAAAACAACCTGAGGGTTTTGAAGGGGCGGGGGGTGGGAGGTTGGGGGATCCTGGTGGTGGGTATTATGGAGGGCACGTATTGCATGGAGCATTGGGTGTGGTGCAAAAACAATGAATACTGTTATGCTGTAATAATAATTTCCACAGCCAAACTGTGGAAAGAGCCAAGAAGCCCTTCAACATATGAATGGATAAAAAAGATGTGGTCCATGGAATATTACTAAACCATCAGAAAGGATGAATACCCAACTATTTTTTTAATTTAAACTTTATTTTATTTTTTCAGTGTTCCAAGATTCATTGTTTTTGCATCACAGCCAGTGCTCCATGCAATACATGCCCTCCTTAATACCCACCACCAGGCTCACCCCCTGCAAAACCCTCAGTTTGTTTCTCAGAGTCCACAGTCTCTCATGGTTCATCTCCCTCTCCTATTTCCCCCAGCTCACTTCTCCTCTCCTTCTCCCAATGTCCTCCATGTTATTCCTTATGCTCCACAAGTAAGTGAGACCATATGATAACTGACTCTCTCTGCTTGACTTATTTCACTCAGTGTAATCTCCTCCAGTCCTGTCCATGTTGATACAAAAGTTGGGTATTCATCCTTTCTGATGGAAGCATAATATTCCATTGTATATATGGACCATATCTTTTTTATCCATTCGTCTGTTGAAGGGCATCTTGGCTCTTTCCACAGTTTGGCCATTGTGGCCATTGCTGCTGTGAATATTGGGGTACATATGGCCCTTCTTTTCACTACATCTGTATCTTTGGGGTAAATACCCAGTCATGCAATTGCAGGGTCTTAGGGTGGCTCTATTTTTAATTTCTTAAGGAATTTCCATGCTGTTTTCCAAAGTGGCTACACCAACTTGCATTCCCACCAATAGTGTAAGAGTGAATACCGAAATTTTGCATCAAGATGGATGGGACTGGAGGAGATTATGCTAAGTAAAATAAGTAGAAAAAGTCAATTATCATATGGTTTTACTTATTTGTGGAACATAATGAGTAGAGTGGAGGGCATTGGGAGAATGAGGGGAAAAATGTAGGGGGGGAAATCAATGAGCCATGAGAAACTGTGGACTCCAAGAAATAAATTGAGGGTTTTAGAGGGGAGGGAGATAGGGGATGGATTATCCTGGAGATGATTATTAAGGACACCAATTGCAGGGAGCACTGGATGTTATACCCAAACAATGAATCATGGAACACTACATCAAAAACTAATGATATGCCGTATGCTAACATAACAATAATAAATAAATAAATAAATAAATAAATATAAGTAAATAAATAAATAAGACAATTAAACTCAAAAAAATAAAAAATAAAAACATAAATTGGTACCCCTACTTCTACCCCAATACCCTTTATTCTCCTTACGTATGTTTTGTTTAAAATGTTTCTCAACATCTGATAGCTCATATATTTCATATATTTTTAAATGTTATCACTCATGAATGAATGAGTGAATCTTTACAGCCCTAGCTCTCCCCTCCTACAACCCAGTCCCCAGCACCGTGTGCCTGGCCATGACATTTTCTGGTCCATTCCACCGCCTAGAAAATCCTAAAAGTTTAGCCAAGCCCATTTCATTTCTATGGGCCAAGACAAATGCAGACAACGAAAAGCAAATCACAGTCCAGGGAGAGCTGTGGGTCAGAGCAGGCTAATTATGTCTAGGCAGTCTCTCAAAGCAAGGATGTCCTGGAACAATCACCATCAGGAACAAAGGTGCCGGCCCAAGGGAGCAGAGAGCCAGGAAAAATGAAAGCAAGCCAGACAACAAGTCAAAACAGGCCAGGGAGAGGGTAGTGTGAGAAAATCACAGAAATGGTAGGTTTTGATATGTGACGGTATGTATGGGCAGAACAAAGTGAGAAAGCCAGTGTTTGCCAAATAAATGAAGAATCAATGGAAAAGCTCGGGGACAGTCCCAAGTGCCTGGGGGTTGGCTCCTTTCTGGATTCTCCACTGAGCAACCTTCCTGTGTAGGAGCTACAACTCGCTCCCAAGAGATACATGGATGCCAGGCCAGCGCCAGTCCCTGACTACCATGAGCCAAGACAGGCTGCCGCAAGTGCTCAACACAAACGATTCATCATTTTTCCTGGGAAATAAGGCCAACATCCCCAGCAGATTCCTTTGGCAGAACCGTTGCATTTGATACACAAAGTACAGGCTTTGAGTTCAGGGTCTTTAGGTCTGGCCCCAGCAGGAGGCCAGGTGTCCTTTGTGATTCCACTAAGCAAGGACAAAGCAGAGCCTAAGACAAACTGTCATTTCACCTGGAGAGAGCAAGCAAGCATGCAGGATCTGCCAAGCAGGGGAAGCTAGACATTGGAAAAAACATTTGAAATTAGCATCCCCTACTTAAGAGTTACAATTCCAGGTGTATTTTCACTCTAGATGTTGGGAAATGGTTCGATGAGCACAATTAAGTGCAGTGGGATGCTCTCTACCTCTACAAGTTTTATTGGAAAGATGGGCAAGGAGGAAGGGAACCAGGGCCAAGAAGTGGCCATTTGTTCCTTTCAAGCCTTTTCATGCCATTCCTTTTGTTCTACCTTGAGTGATTACTTTCTTAGAGTAGAACCAGGACTGCGCTGGAAGGCCAAGGCCTTAAAAATGGTTTTTTAATAATAACAAAAGAAGATAATTTGTATTAGATCAGTACTATATGAATTCAAAGACTGAAACAGTACAGATAATGATGTATCAACATAGACATCAATAAGCATAGACTTAGATACAGTAGAGTTATAAGTATAGATACAGTAGAGTTATAAGTATAGATCTAAAGAATGAAAAATGAGGCACCTGGGTGGCTCAGTTGGTTAAGCAACTGCCTTCAGCTCAGGTCATGATCCTGGAGTCCCAGGATCAAGTCCCACATCAGGCTCCCTGCTCAGCAGGAAGTTTGCTTCTCCTGCTCACCTCTCTCCTCTCATGTGCTCGCTCTCTCTCTCAAATAAGTAAAAAAAATTTTTTTTAAAAAAGAGTGAAAAATGAAACATTGTCCCTACCCACTTCCCTACTTCTAAATATATTCTTCTTTCCCAAGGTAACAACTGATGGCAATTAAGGGTTTCCTTCAAGTTATTTATTTATGCATTCATAATCATATATAAACATGTTCACATTTTTTGGGGGGACCATTATAGATATTTTTCATGCATTTTGCCACTTAACAAAATGCCTCAGTGATCTGCCCATTTGGATATCTTATCTTTGGAGATATTTTTAAATTTTAATTTTTTAGGGGCGCCTCGGTGGCTCAGTGGGTTAAGCCTCTGCCTTTGGCTCAGGTCATGATCCCAGGGTCCTTGGATCGAGCCCCACATTGGGCTCTCTGTTCAGCAGGGAGGCTGCTTCCGCCTCTTTCTCTGCCTACTTGTGATTTCTCTCTCTATATCAAATAAATAAATAAAAATCTTAAAAATTAAAAAAAAATTTTAATTTTCATTAAATCTCGTTTTTTAAGGAACCTCTATGTAATGTCAATTTTTCAGTACTATAAAATAATATGGCATTAAACACCCTGGTATCTTCATCTTGATAATCACAAACAAGGATTTCTTTACAATTTCTAGAACTCGAATTCTGGGTCAATCATTGACACAAGTTAAATTTTGAATGATATTAAGAAATCAGGGGCGCCTGGATGGCTCAGGGGGTTAAGCCTCTGCCTTTGGCTCAGGTCATGATCTCCAGGGTCCTGTGATCAAGCCCCGCATTGGGCTCTCTGTTCAGCAGGGAGGCTGCTTCCGCCTCTCTCTCTGCCTGGCTCTCTGCCTACTTGTGATCTCTTTCTCTCTGTCAAATAAATAAATAAAATATTAAAAAAAAAAAAAGAAATCAGCCCCCCAAAATCTTTTCCATAGCCCATTCCAACCCAAATTAGAAGACTATTTCTTCCTATCTTTGCCCACAATAAATAATATACTCTAAAATTTATCAATCTGATAAATGAGACATGATAATTTGGTTTATTTTTATTTCCATCACTACTAGTGGGGCTGAATATCTTTTCATATGCTTATTGTCAATTTGGTTATCTTATTCTGTGCTGCTTCTATGCTTTGTCCCCTTTTTTTGTTAGATTGTCTCTTTTTGAATAATTTGAGAGAGCAGACATGCTCTTTTCCTTCTACCTTTTCCCGATATACATTAGAGCTTTGTTTTCACAATGACTTTATTCTGCTTGATAAGCTGGTTCATTCATCTGTGCAACATAACTATAAGCTTCTCGTGAGTAGATATATTATTGCTGCTATGTCATTTCTATTTTTATCATTGCTATATTGTTTATTGGCCACCTACTGTGCATATGTCCCATATGGGCTCACGTCCCCTGACGCAGCTTCAAGCAGGGCTGGCAGAATCAACAGAGCCCTGGACTCTCAGGCAGGAAAGCCTAAACCCAAGCCTCATTTCTTCCCAGCAAGCTGGGGATTTGGTCAAATCTCAAAATCTCTCTAATGTCAGGATCCTCACGTAATCCTCTCAATCCTAGGTTTCTCTCCAAATGCAAGTTTCTGTAACCATAGGTCCAGCTGCCTAAAAGAGCAGTCAGCACAAATTTGCCTCTTATCAGTGTCAATCATGCCTGCCTTGAGCCTCAAATTCCGTGTTTTTTCACCACAGCTAAACTCCACATAATTACTTGCAGACTACTCTTACAAGCTCTAATAAATTTGAGAGAAACTTGAGAGCAGTAACTGCCATAAAAAGAGATTTCTTTTCATGGTTCTTGTTCATGGAGATGAACTTCCACTTCAGCTCTTGTTTCATGTACTATATACACCGTTTACAGATCTATAAAATAATTAATATTCCCTTAAGATTAAGGAATCTTAAGGAATGATTAAGGAATCAAAGTTCTCAAAATTTACAATTTAGTTACACAAATAATAAATAAATGCCTGCGGCATTTGGGTAGCTCAGCTGGTAGAGCATCTGACTCTTGATCTCAGGTCTTGACCTCAGTGTCGTGAGTTCAAGCCCTGTGTTAGGCATGGAGCCTACATACATACATAATACACAAATGCCTATAATTTAAATTAGATTTTCCTAAGAATTGAAACACTAAATACACACTTTTTTTTTGCTGAAACACTCTTAGACATTGAATTACAATCACAAATCTAAAATATCATGCTCTCATAAATGTTTTAAACATTTAAGAAGTAGGCAAAACCCTGACAAAATAGCAGAGCTGTTACAGAACTTGTTATTTAACTTAAACTACTTTTAGTGCTAATATATTAATTTAAATTCTGTATCTTCCTAGCCTTGCATTGAGTAATGACACCAAATCCACTCTCCCTCCCTCTCCAAAAAAATCTCAGATTAGTCAGCTGAGTTTGCAATTTCTGCATATTTGATCTTTTGGGGGTTTTTTGTGCTGGCTGGAGGGGAGGAGAGTTGTGTTTTGTTTGTTTTGTGTTTTGTTTCCTGTCTGACAAGGAATTTGGTTAAGTTCTTTTAGGAATTCAACTTCCTTTATATTGTCACTAAGGCTCTAAGATCACACTTTTCACACAGGTTTTAGTGTCTCCTCTTGAAATAATGTATTGTGCTCCTTGAGTTTCATTTGGTCAGCATGAACCTTTGTCCCATCATTACACTATGGTGACCTGGCTGGTTAGCATTATTAGAAAACCTTATACTCCTAATTACTATACTATTATGATTAGTAAGGCCATCCAAGGGGTCTGTTTCCTAGGAGATGAGAGATTAAGTCAGTACAATTACCTTTCCTCCATAGGACATCTGGACAATTGAAAATCTTGCCCCCATACTGTTAACCTCTTTCTCAACTTAGTTACTATGTGTTATCATTGTGCCAATTAAATCTTGGTCCCTCTTCCCATGTCATTTCTATGTGAGGCAGTAGATACTGACCAATTTATTCCTGTTCTTGGTAGTTTCTATGATATTTCTCCGGGCTATTTGAAAATTTATTTTTAAAAACATGTCTAAGAGGCTGTAAGAACATATATAATAGTTAATAGGAGAAACTGAATAGAAGAAATATATATATATATATATATATATATATATATATATAAACATCCTCCTGATTTCTTGATGTTCAAATTGTTACAATGTGTATAACCTGTTCCTTTGTCCTTTCAGTACCATCTGAGATCTTTGAAAGTACTTTTTTCCCATCAACCATAGACTATTCTCGAGTTTTCCTATACCAAGACAGGTAATCACTTTCCCTCCAGGAAACTTTGGCTCCTGCTAGGGGCCAATACTTGGCAAGCCAGGAGTGTATATGAGAATCAGTAGTGGCCAAAAGGGCTGCTTCTTCTCCTGGGCTACTTTTGGAGATGAGAGAACTGAAAAAGATATTTCTTTGTGAACTCATGAGTTCAAAATTATATTTGTTACTTAACACAGGATGTTAATATACCTTGCTTTTCTTAGAGATGACTTTCTATGACCTTGACAATAATGCCTCTTCAAGGCATAGTAAAATATTTATTTCACAAATGTTTTGGAGCCATATTAAATTGAAAGATATTCTGCATAGACATGTAGCTTTCCATCATCCTGTTATCTCTGATGCAAGGCTATTGACTAGCCTGATCTCCCTTCATTACATGCCTCTCCACCCCCAACTTCATGTCAACTGTTCCTCACAGTTCACAGACAGAAGAGAATCATCCCACTGAATAACTGATATTCTGCTGTGAAGTAGTAAAAGCATCAGAAGCAGTTCTAATCCTTGAGTGAACCAAATAAGCTTCGAAGCAGACCAATTCAGAGGTATGAGAGTTATGGGTAGATAAATGGCTAGTATCCAAAAATCTATAAAAAACTTATCAAACTCAACACCCAAAGAACAAATAATCCAATCAAAAAATGGGCAAAAGACATGAATAGAAATTTCTCCAAAGAAGACATACAAATGGCCGACAGACATATGAAAAAAAGATCAACATCACTCAGCATCATGGAAATACAAATCAAAACCACAATGAGATACCGCCTCACACCAGTCAGAATTAACAAGCCAGGAAAAGACAGATGTTGGTGAGGATATGGGAAAGGCAACCGGATTATACTATTCACAGGAATGCAAACTGATGCAGCCATTCTGGAAGACTGTAGGGAGGTTCCTCAGAAAATTGAAAATAGAACTACCCTAACACCCAGAAATTGCACTACTGGGTATTTACCCCAAAGAAAAAAATGTAGTGATCCAAAGGGGCAAGTGCACTCCAATCTTAATAGCAGTATTGTCCACAATAGCCAAACCGTGGAAAGAGCCCAGATGTCTGTTGACAGATGAATGGATAAAGAAGATGTGGTATATATATATATATATATATATATATATATATATATACAATGGAATACTACTCAGCCATCAAAAGTTGAAATCTTGTCATCTGCAACGATGTGGATAGAACTAAAGGGTATGCTAAGCAAAATAAGTCAGAGAAAGACAATTATCACAGGATCTCACTCATATGTGGAATTTAAGAAACAAAACAGAGGATAATAGGGAAAGAGAGGAAAAAATAAAACAAGATGAAATCAGAGAGGGAGACAAACCATAAGAGACTCTTAATCATCGGAAACAAATGGAGGATTGTTGAAGGGGAGGCTGGGGGAGGAATGGGGTAAGTGGGTGATGGACTTTAAGGAGGTCACGTGATATAATGAGCACTGGGTATTACATAAGACTGATGAATCACTGCACTCTACCTTTGAAACTAATAATATATTACATGTTAATTAAATTTTTAAAAATCTTAAAAAAATAAATAAATAAAAAATAAAAAGAAATGGACCCCAGAAAACAAGGCAAGAAATTACCATATGGACAAGTGGTAAGAATATTCTCCTCTGTGAAGGAGCTATAACTCCATATTTACTTTTATAGTTAACTAATTTACTGATACTTTACTAAGAGTTTACTGATACCTTACTAAGAGTTTGAAGAAGCTTACAAAATATAAGATCATTTGGTAAAGAAAGAAAGTAGGTAAAGATCAAAGCAAAGAAGAAAACAAGCGTAGAACAGTAACTAAAACTATAAGCAAATCAAATATACCCAAAAAGGAGATGTCAAAAATGTCATATACAAAGATTAAATGTCCCTGGTTCACTTCTAAGTCTTGTGACAGCCAAACCCAAAAGGAAAACATTACTGATTACAAAAAATCACAATGAACATAAAATTATTCAAATTCAATTTGTTTAAGAGAAAGGGAGAGTTACCTACAATTTGATCTGAAAAAAATTCTCCTCTGGATCTTCACAAAGGACATGGTGTAATACAGCCGACCACAGCTTCGTTGATGCTCCTTCTAGAAGTACAAAAGACAGCTTTCATATGGCTTCTTATAGCATCACTGATTCACCCCAAAGTCCCATTCAGTAAAAGTAGTTTACAAGAGATCAAAAAAATGTAGTCCATGTACATGGGTTCTTGATGGTCTGGCTTGATTTGGGGATAAATTTTGGCCTGCTGGAGGAATTGATAGCCTTCCAACAATCCTCTAAGAGTTTTATTTCTTGCAATTGAGCTTTCAATAAGAACTGAATAACAGGGGCACCTGGGCGGCTCAGTGGGTTAAAGCCTCTGCCTTCGGCTCAGGTCATGATCCCAGGGTCCTGGGATTGAGACCCGCATCGCACCCTCTGTTCAGCAGGGAGTGTGCTTCCTCCTCTCTCTCTCTCTCTCTCTGCCTGCCTCTCTGCCTACTTGTGATCTTTGTCTGTCAAATAAATAAATAAATTCTTAAAAAAAAAAAAAAAAGAACTGAATAACAGAGTTCAAAGTATTGTCTCTGGCAGGGATCTGGAGTACTATATCCTATACTATATCCTCTATATCCTCTAGCAACTACCAAGGGGAAGCATTCTCTTCTTACGTCTGTTTTCATTCTCTTATGAAAACTAAAGAGCCTAAGAAGGACTGTACCTGAAAAGAGGGTACCTCTCCCTCTCTCCTTCTCTGCCAAGGGAGCACCAGCTGGGCAGAACCAAGGTCCTTCTTCGGTAAGTACAGAATGTCCTATTGCACGTAGTAAATGGCTAATAAGACCTCGGTTTTCAGGTGGGCCATGTTTTACTAGAATTCTGCTAACATTACAGTCAGGGTAGATACTTGTTTTTATGGCCTTAAGACCCTAAATATGGAGGAGCAGTAAGGAAGATGGAGGCTAATGGAAGTAGAAAGAGACTATCTCGGAAGTAAATAGGTCAATGTAATTGAGAAGATGATTGAATGGGGGGGGGGGGAAGGAATTATTTGTTTGTCACTGAAAACTATAGCACAGAAAACCCTAACACAATTCAGCTCAGAATCACATTGACTGTGTTCTCCCTTATTTTCGCAGGCTACCTACACATTCTGATCTTCTCCAAGAGGAAGCTTTTTTTTTTTTTTTAAGGTTTTATTTATTTGCCAGAGAGAGATCACAAGTAGGCAGAGAGGCAGGCAGAGAGAGAGGGAAGCAGGCTCCCTGCTGAGCAGGAAGCCCGATGTGGGACTTGATCCCAGGACTCTGAGATCATGACCTGAGCTGAAGGCAGAGGCTTAACCCACTGAGCCACCCAGGCGCCTCTCCAAGAGGAAGCTTTTAAGCAAAGCAGGTACTGCCCCTTGTTAGCAGGGGCCTGAAGCCAGCTGGGACCAGAAATAAAGTTCTGGAAAGCCTACTGGCCTGTAGTCTAAGCTGTATACCTTCAATAGGGTTTCATCAATAAAGCTGGCCTGTGATCTTCATCTATCTGACTCCTCAGAACTGGGTAAGAACAGAAGAGTATTATCCAGTGTAGCAGGAGCCTCTGAGAAGCCTCAGAAAACTTCATGTACCAATGTATAGGGTCAAAAGAAGCAAAGTATAAAATTTATTGGCATTTCCAACTATAAATAGGCCCAAGAAGCCTCATTAGGAGCCTTGCTGCTTGCTTCTGAAGCACAGGTCACATTTCTGTCTCTCCTCAACTCTCAAGGAAAATCACCTGATTACATTCCCACATTTACCAGTTTGCTGGAAAATAATCCAAGTCCCTCACCAGCACAAGGAATCTACACTCAACCTCATGCCCAGGACTTCAAAGGAATTAACCTTCCTTAGTAAAAATATTCTTGTATCTTTCCCTTTACTTACAGTGAACAGGGATCAGATTCATCCACAAGCAGTTTAGAACTTGAATCCTGCAAGGCTCTAGTCAGAAGGAGCTTGGAGAACTAGATTAGTTTCTGGTTGCAAACTGGAGACATGAATTTGGGATAACTTAAGTAAAAAGAGAATATTCCAGAAAGCTATAGGGCTGCTCACAAGATTGAAGGAAAGACTAGAGTACAAGGCTTAGAATAAATGGGTATAAGAAGGTTCCAGAAGCTTCTGCTGCCAGTTGAGTGCTGACTCCACAGCTGGAATGATGAATTTCAATGGTTCTTCTGCCCTAAGTTCACTCTACTCAAGACTCAGAGTCCTAGGGAAGAGAGCAACTAATAGATCAACCTTAACTCCTATCCTGAATCTTGCTATACCTGGGCTGTAGGAGGAAAGTCAGAGAACTGAGCCTGGAGTAGAGGGTCTCCATTGGCTGTCATGATGGCATAGAAAGTCATGAGTCATACCTTCCTATCACAACTGCATGCAGAGAAGGGATGTAAATTCCACAGAAAGAAATCAAACTGTTGTTAGGAAGAGGCAATGCATGCCACGCAGAAAATGTAAAAATGTCCATCTCAAAAATGTTAAAGCCAATTCTCTTCTTTGACCATTAAGGAAGCTAAGATCTAGACAGGTTAAATAACATTTTTTTAATATTTTATTTTTTTATTTATTTGACAGAGATCACAAGCAGGCAGAGAAGCAGGCAGAGAGAGAGAGGAGGAAGCAGACTCCCTGCTGAGCAGAGAGCCCGATATGGGGCTTGATCCCAGGACCCTAGGATCATGACCTGAGCCAAAGGCAGAGGCTTTAACCCACTGAGCCACCCAGGTGCCCCCAGGTTAAATAACTTTTTAAGGTTAAATAACTTCCAAAGGGCAAGTTTGAGAAAGAGATAGAGCAGAAATTAAAACAAATTCTACCCAAAGTGTGGTCTATGAGCCCAGGGCACCTCACCACCTGGGAAATACCAGCTCTCCAGCACCATCCCAGGCCTACTGAGTCAGAATCTGCATTTTAACAAGTTCTCAGAGTGATTCAAAAGCACATGAAAGTTTGAGAAGCACTGCTCTATTTTTACGGGTCTTGACCTTAGTGCCAGGAGTTAATCCTCACCTTGACCTCTGATGGCTTTTCCTCAATTCATGGGGAAAACGGACATAAGTGTTTCTTCATCATTTTCTAGCCTCTGGGGCCTATTCCCATGTGCTAGTTAGCATATCCAGACTGAGGGCAGTCTATATAATCACTAGAAATTTAATAATACGGTATGCATCTAAACCAGATTCCAACACAGTGATGGAAGGAATTCTTAAACTTAAGACTTCATGAAGGCATTGTTGAGAATGACTAGTACCCACTGAGAAATAAAAACCAAAATCCTATAATGATAGGAATTGCTCTGTGGCAAATTGAGTATAAGAAACATCACTTTTTAATGGTTCTATATCAGATTAAATCTTGTTCACATCCTCCTGCTGAGAGGAAATTCTAACAGCAGTTACTTAGAAGACCCCCTTCTTTCCTTGGTTGAATCAGAACTAAGAGGCTCTCAGAGTTTTACAAAACTCAAGAAAGGGCCCTTTGCCCTCAGATGGTCATGGCCGCTGACTTTATCAACACCCTTTCTACTCAGAGTCATTGCTCTGGGAGGGTTGCAGGGAAACCGGTTCTCTGAAGACATTCTCTCTGCATGCCAGCAATCAGAAGTCATCTTCCCTCTCCTCCCCACTGAAGTCTGTGCTTCATTTGTATTGGTGGAAGGGTGCTTTTGAGAGTAAGATTTTATTACATACATATAATACAGGTTTGGTTTCTGCCAGCAACGTGTTCCTTGTTTGCCTGCTGGGGTAAAATATATCAACATTTTATGGTGCTCCATAAAGAGTGTGATGTAAGTAAAGAGCACCAGTTTGTCCAGGAGCTCTGTCGCCTTGACTAGTTTGAGGGCACTACTCTTATGTGCCTGTAACAGATATATGGCCTTCACTGCTATTGCACTTTATAGCTCAGACACACTTAACAGCTGATAGTCCTGCACCAACTCGTAATCTTGAACCTATAACATGTTGCTCATCCAACTTCTTGTCACTTCTTCCCTACCATTCCATATGACTTCTTTCCTGGAGAACATAATGAGTGTGGTCAAGCCTTTGTAGCTCAGATTATTTGGGGAACTTGGAAAATGAAGATTTCCTCAATTAACGCTTAGTGCTATCAAGACTGTATATATCCATCACACAAAAGCCAGTTCCAGCCATGCGTGTGGGGGGGGGGTGTATTGGGGGGTGGTGAAAAGGATGGTATAGATGTTCAATTACATAGTGTTATTTCAGGTTTGAGCCATTGCCCCCTTAAATTCCTTTCATATTATCTAATGTATGGACTATCTTTACTAAAAATCTAAGTTCTTCATGCAATAATTAGAAATCAGACTTTAAATAATCTTGGAATAAAGAATAAAGAGGCTGCCATTAAACTAAGGTCTAAAAAATTCATAGTAAAGTTTCCTGGGTACAGACTCAGGTTAGGAGAGGGATACCTGAGGGACATAATGTCAAAGAAGAAGGAGACTGGGTAGTAGACCAGAGTATACCCAGATGCACTCATCGTCTTTACTATTTGTCAACACCTTGTACCAATTCATCCCAAAATGCACTTAGACATAAAACATGGCCACTTTTCTTCACTTCTTCTAGATCAAGAATTTTAGAAGCAGGGTCATTCTGGAAACCATTCCAGTAACTCACTCACAGATCAAGAGGCCATCCAGAGTCAACAGGTTCTAAGCGACTCCTGGACCTCAGAGATCTCTTTAGAATATGCTCCACAGCAACCAGCGGGATCAATCTAAGCAACATACACAGAATTACATACAATTCTAAGACATGTGTCAGGATCTTACCTTCAAGGAGCTTTAGTTTATGTGGGGAAATAGAGCATGTGCATAGAAAAAAAAAAAACAACAATACACAATGGTCTTTAGTAAGTACCAAATGAATAGAAGAGACACCAATTTCAGTAGCATTCAGGTGAGAAAAGAAGGAGTAGAGGCATTATCATTAGCCAGAGTGACTTACTACGGCTTGATGGAGGATTGGGGATTTCAGCTTGACCTTAAGCAATGATTCTTAATCTAAGATTGATGTTCTCTTAAGGGGCACATGAACTCTTTGACTATGCACTTTTCTGGTATAAAGGATGGCCTTCAACAGATTCTCAGAGATGACTGAAAAGTTACAAACCATTACCTTGCAAAAAATTGCTTAAGTAATGAGGAAGAGAAGCAGCATCCTAAATAGGGGAACAAAGGCATGGCAAGGCATGGCAAACAAAGGCATGGCGAGGGCACAACAAGCCACTTTCAAGTGGAATATGAGGAAGGCCAGTCAAGTGGTAATACCGTTCCCGTGTCCATCTAAGGCAATGTCAAGAGATGGAGCTGGGAAAGGGCCTGACTATCAAGATTATGCTGTGGGCAGTGCTCAGGTGAATGACACAGTGACATTGGGTTTAGAATGATTAATTGACCCTCTGGGGCACTGAAGTCGGAGAGATGAGGGATGAAGAGTGAGGAAATGAGTTGAACTGGTGATTGTAGCCATGGAACAGATGAAAGGCATTCTGGAGGCACTGAGATAAGAACTTACAAAATTTAGTAAGTTTGGGATATGGGAGGAGAGAGGAAAGAACCAAGGATGACTCAAAGCCCCAGGCCTGGATGCCTAGAGAATAAAGACTCATTTGTAGAAATAAGGAACAACAGATACAAAGCTGGTCCAAGAGAATTATAAAGACTTTGATTTCTGACAGGTCGGAATTTGAGGTGTTGTCCTAGGAACAGTCAAAGAGACCCTTTATCAATGGCACTATATATTTACATACCCAAAAGTAAGATTGGAGCTCTCTTCCAGCCCAGTGCCCTCTATCCTAGATAACTGATATGGTCTGACTCCTTGGGGGACTCTGCAATGTTAACCTGAGGCTGTATTGTTTCTGTTTTTTATTTGCAATCTTCCCTAAAGCATTTTCTCCAGATGACGTTACCACTCTGTGATTAGGAGACAGACAAGGACGTAAACATTCCAATAAGATAAAAGCAGCCCTGCTTCCCAGTACTCTCACAGCACTCCAACTTCATTAGGCTCATGTTGTTTCATTAGACTCAATGCCATTTAAATTTTTATGTTCATTTCAAGGCTATTTGTTTTGACAAAGGATTTTAAGAAAACGCAGTAGGAATTTTCTAGGTTTTATTTAACTTTATAACCATCTAATTTACTCCCCAATAAAGGGATAACTAAGCATTCCTGTTATGCTGCTAAAAACCTCTTGGCATAATTTTGAAATACAATACAAAATTCTGCAAGGAAGAAATTCACACCAGGGAAATGCTGACGTGAGCTATCCAATGTTTGGTGCAGGGGTTTAGGGACTCAACACTTCCTCTCTTCATTAGCACATACACATACTCTACAGGATCCGAAGACACTTCTTCTATTTATATATTGTTACTTTCCTATACAAGTAGGTCTCTAACCTGCCACATACAGGATAGATGAAGCCCATCAGGGAGTTTCCCGAAGCCCAGGGATGCCAACAGACAGGACATAACAATGACTAATAAGGGATAGGGTGATTTATCGGGAAAGAAGAGGAATGTATGCATCTTACAGAATCATTCCTCATTTTTCCCCAAGATGACACTCTCTAATTGATTCAGATAGATCTCACTTGCCCCCTATGAATCAAGTTACTCCTCGCCTCTTCATTTTGTATAAGGTTCCCCCTTGGTAGTCAGGGATTCCCTCTTATCTATTTAAATGCCTTTGGGCATGTGAATATTTGGGGACTTAAATCCTGCCTCCTCCCCGAAATGCTTCCTGTCTATTTCAGGCCTCTGGAACATTGTCTTCCCAAAATTAGACAACCAACAAACACTTTTGAGTACCTGCTAATTGCAGGCATGGGTGCCCATTGTATTTATTCCTTGCTTTCCCCTCTGCTTGTTGGAGTTTCACTCTAATACAGGTGACTGTTTCACTTCTTTACTATTTCTTACAGTGCCAAACCAATTCCTAGACACAGTATCAATTAGTGCCCATATGTTAAAACATGTCTGGTGTGTTCTTAAAAAAATAAGACACAAAAACACTTAGGAAAATCTAGAACTAGTTGTTGTTTCAACACAATTAGAAAGAAATCTTAGAACAATGAAAATGTGTATTTTTTAAAGATTTATTTATTTATTTGAGAAAGAGAGAGAGAGAGGGCAGGAGGGAGAGAGGGAGAGGGAGAGAGAATCTCAAGCAGACTCTGAGCTGAGCATGGAGCCTGATGCCCAGGACCCTGAGATCATAACCTAAGCTGAAGCCAAGAGTCAGACACTTAACTGACTGTGCCACCCAGGTGCCCCAAATATGTATATGTATATGTATACGGGTATGTATATATGGTTATACATACCTGTATATATGGGTATACATATACATATATATACACATACATATATACACACATATATACATATATACGTGTATACATATATATACACACACATATATATACATACATATATATACATACATATATATATATATTTTTTTTTTTTAAGAAAGAAAAAAAGGAAAGAGGGAGGGAGGGAGGAAGGAAGGAAAGGGAAGGAAGTGAAGGGAGGAAGGAAGGAAGGGAGGGAGGGGGAGGAAAGAAAAAAGAAAGAAAGAGATTGAGAGGAGGGAGGGAGGGAAGGAAGGAAGAAAGAAAGGAAGGGAGGGAAGGAGAAATAAAGAGGAAAAAAATGAGCCCTACAAAAAAATGAGCCACTGAAAGTGTTTCTAATACGATAAGCTGAGGAATGTGTTGGATGGCTTTGTGAAGTATGAGAAGGGAGCAAAACTAATTTTCACTTGGATCTCACAGAGTTCCTAGTCCTGAGGCAGCTGTGCTGCTCAAGCTGAGCTTGGCTGTACGCGGCCAACTCGTTCACCTCATCTGCAATAACAGCCAGTACATGCCTCCAGAAATGGGCCTGAAATTCACATACTCTAAAGTTTATGTCCAGTAAATGTCCCCTGAGGTCACCCTCTAACCATAAAGTTTGAACTCCCTGGAAAAAAAAAATAGCATCATAAGCCAAAGAAAAAAGTCATTATCCTTAGAATAAAAAGCTATTTTCAAACAGAAGAGCTGCAGGTTGGTGTAGCCTCACATTTCGTTTTTTCCCTAATTATGAAGTCAGTGCCACTATGCTCTCTTCCCAGCACAGACAAGCGTCTCTTTTTTGACTTCATGGCTCCCCAGCAGCTCATATTACCCTATAGGAAGCAATAAATACTTACCCATCTGAGCTGCTAGCTTCTCACACAAACATCTGGCAAGTTTTGTGAGCCTCTTAACTCTTGAATTTCTATATCAAGCACATTTTCTATTTGAATCTTTTATTTATAATACTTTTGTGTAAATCCAAACCAACAGAATATACTCTGAAGCAGAGATTTTAGCAAATAATAAAATTTTTAACATTTATAACTTTCATAGCATGGCTTTTATAACTCAGGGGGAAAGAAACAGGACAATTAAAAATATTGTCTATGGACTCAGAAGCAAGGGAAAAAAGAGCTTTTATTAAAGTAGCCACTGAAGAAACATGTCCTCAAACACATAATTTATCCTTCTCCCAAAACAGGGAGAAAAAGACATGAGTCTGTTCTTTAAATTAGAGGAATCTCTGTGATGTACTTGCAGAAAAGCTTATCTTTGGTTTCAGCCCAAAGAAGCTGCAGAAACTTACAGGATTGGTTGCAGACACTGAGGAAAATATTAACAACATATACTCATGTGGGCTTTAAAATTATATAGACCTGAGGTCAAATATCAACTTTGTCAGGTGTTATAGGAAATAGTCCCATTTAATCATAGCTGAATGACCTATATAACAACTAGAAAGTTTCATAGCTTCTCTGAGATTCATCTAGACAATGAAGATAAAAATACCAACATCTCAATACTAGTTGGAGGATAAGACAACATCATATGTAACCCCTACTAGGGTCTCTGGCTTTCTGGCCAGAGAGGAGAAGCTTAATTAATGTTGGGTTTTCCTCCCTAAACCTTCATACCCTTTCTTCCATCTTATAAATTCAAAGTGCTCAGAAATTAGGGGCTTCATTCATATTCATCCTAAAATAGCATTTATTAAAAATATCCTTGAATGGGGCACCTGGGTGGCTTAGTGGGTTAAAGCCTCTGCCTTCAGCTCAGGTTATGATCCCAAGGTCCTGGGATTGACTCTTGCATTGGGCTCTCTGCTCAGCAGGGAGCCTGCTTCCTCCTCTCTCTCTGCCTGCCTCTCTGCCTTCTTGTGATCTCTGTCAAATAAATAAATAAAATCTTTAAAAAAAAATCCTTGAATGTAGCTCTTCATGTCATAGTTTTTCCACCAATAAAGTGGAAATATTAACTACCCTACCTGCCCAATAAGAGTGCTGTGACATCTTGGAAAAAACACACAGGACTGAAAAGAATGTCAGTGAGAAAGCGGAAAGCTCTGAGCTGAACTTCAGAAGACTAAATATTGAGCTATATGACCTTGGACAAGCGTCTTAGCATCACAGCCCTCATTTTCCCTATGTTTAACATACAGATAATGATACCTGCTTTATTTATGTCATAAGGTTTTAGTAAACCCTTTTTCTCCATTACTCATCTTGATTCTTAAACCTGTGAAGCCAGAAAATGTTCAGCTAATGCTCACCCAGCTGTTATTCAAACCTAGATTTTTCATATATCAGGAGTCAAAGTCTTGCCTTCCCCAATGCCAGGACACTGACATTGTGAAGTAGCATTATTTCAGAGGTAAATTCTTTGAAAGCAGAGACTATGCCTTTTTTTCTTAAGAGTTATACTCTTACCTCAGCAAGGATCTATATTGTACTTTATACAATCAAATGCCAATGTGCTTTTCAAATTAATTTTAGATTTTTTTTTCAAGAGAGTACATGTACATGCATGATGGAGGAAGGGTCAGAGGGAGAGAATCTTCAAGCAGACTTCCCACAGAGCTCAGAGCCTGACATGGGGCTTGACTGCACCACCCATGACATAATGACTTGAGCAAAAACTAAGAGTTGGACACTTAATCAACTGAGCCATCCAGTCACCCCTCAAATTAATTTTAATGCATCCTCATTATATACAAAAATTTTCATTCACAATTAAGAATGAATATTCATGCAATTAAATACACTGAGGCAGTATAGTGTATTGGTTAAAGTATGACTTTTAAACAAAACAGCTAAATTCAAATCATAGTTCTTGCTACCTGTATAACTTGGGGAAAGAGACCGCATCTCTCGAAGTATTGGTTTCTTCATCTATCACATAGGAAAAACAAGATCTGCCTTCTAAAGTGGTCTAGAAATTAGATGAGATAACAAAATGCATGTAAAGAAGGAGACATTTTGTATTTTCAGATTCTGTGCAAGAAGGGGATAGCAGCAGAGAGCACCACATGGAATGTAAAAACAAACAAGAAATTTGGGCAACCAGAGAGCTCTAGGGAAGTCCAAAATAACCGAGTGAAGAACAGAAAGATTTAAAAGGTGCTGGGGAGGGGAACAAAGTTAAGTCTCGTATTTGGCATGCTTAACCCTGCTCTCAGGGTTTCTGGTTTAGAGATGACCCAATGGGCAGGTCAAGAATAGGAAGGAACGGGGGAGAACAAGATGGCAGGGAACTAGGAGGAGGTGCCATTTCAACCTGTACCCTAAAGTGAGCTGATTATCTACCAAGGAACTCTGATCACCCATGAAATCAGACTGCGATTAGAATTATACACGTCTGGACCTCTACGGGGGCAGAAGACACCAGTGGGCAGGTAAAGTGGAGTGGGAATGTTGGACTGGTATTGGAAGATAAACAAAAGGGGGAGGGAGCCACCAGAAACGACCTATTGGAAAGTAATACCCCAATACGAGAGTGCCCTGCGTCTGGGGACAAGCATTAACTTGGAGTCTGGTAGAAAGCACCCAAAAAGAGCAAAGGATTGTGGAGGGAAATTGTGGGAATCAGGACGGTTAGGGACAGGTGCTTAAGTTCCCAAACCGAAGACAAACACCCCTGGCGCTGAGCCAGAGAGAGTGCAGCGGGGAAACCAGGTCTTGGTCCCTGAGCCGCAAGTGTGGGGTGCGGCTCCCGTGAGGGGCTGGGAGCCTCGCCAGCCAGCAGAAACACAGCCTTTTTACAGTACCCACACATGCACCGCACTGTGATATCAGAGCCTGAGATGCACCCCACACCCTCCCCTGAGAGAGGTGCATGCACACAGGTGCCAGCAGGAAGCTCTTGGTCCCCCAAAAGGCTGAGTACTCCCTGCCTGCCTGCCCAGCAGGAAAATCTCAGTGTGCAATCACTGCTTGGAACCTCTCTGGCGGTCTGGAACTGCCCAGACAGCAGCCGCTGTTGTGGTTTTGGGTACAAGCAGGAGTTCCTGTGTCCCCAGGGACCGCGGCTGGGAATGTGCTCTGCCAATGGCCAAGGGGAACTTATGTGCTCTGCAGCACCCAGAGGGGAACAGACTGGGCTTCGCTCTGAAAGGGAGGTCTGGGTGCAGTTTGCTTTCCTCTAAACCTCCAAAAACCATCAAGAGCCTCCAAGGGGAGAGAAAACAAATGAACAAACATAAAAACCTCCAGAGAACAAAAGTCTGAAAAACCGGTTTCCTCAGAGCCCACCCCCTTGAGGGGGGCGGGAGAACTTAACTCAGGAACCACGTGGGTTTTCACGTGGCAGGCCTCTCCCCCAGAAAGCCAACTGGGGAAAAACAAAACAAAACAAAACAAAACAAAACAAAACAATCGACAAGAGAACAACCACCTCTACTTCATAGATACAACTTTTATTTTTAATTCGTCCCCACTATTCTGGTTCATTTTTAAATTTTTTATATAGAATTTTTTTAGCCTATTTACCATCACAGTGAGATGTCCAGTACATCAAATCCCATAATAACCTTTTAACCTGAACTTTTTGATACATATACCAGTGTTTTTCTTTTGCTTTTCTATTTTTTAAATTTTTTTAAAATTTTACTTTAGTTTAGTTCATTCTTTTCTTTATTTTTATTTTTTAATATTCATATAGAGTTAAACTTCAAGGTAATCCCCTTTCCCCAATCAATGCTACCCCTATAGGTAAGCCAATTTTTAACCCCCCATTATCTTAGGAAAGTTGAGTCCTTTAACAAAGATATCAAGATACATCCAGGAAGAATCAAAATAACCTTCCTCGCCCACACTGAGAATTTATAACCACTCTCTCATCTTTTTCTTCCACCAGTGTTTCTGTGTATTTGTGTTTGTACTGGTAGTATATAAATCTTATACTTGGGGTTCTTTTTGATGAGGTTCTTTTCATTTGTTTGTTTTGCTTCTATATATATATATTTTTTTCTTCTCTTGTCATATACTTTTATCAGTCTTTTTGTTTGTCTGTTTTTGTTTGTAAACTTCATAAATCTTATCTTGGGGCCCATTTGGGCTGAGCCTTCTCTTATATCTTTCTTTTTTTTCCTGTCCTTCTCTCTCTTTTTTCTTCTTTCTCTCTTTCTTTTTTTCTTTCATTTGGGTGGGGACTCTTGATTGCTCAGAAACATTCCAGGGTGCACCTTGACTGCACCACGGTCGATACATCCAGCCACATCCATTCAGCCATCTCTCACCAAAATGACTAGGAGGAGGAATGTCCAACAGAAGAAAAATTCAGAGAATGGGCCTTCTGCAACAGGGCTAATGGCTACCGACATAGACAATATGTCGGAAAGGGAATTCAGGCTAACGATTATCCAGGCAATAGCTAGGTTGGAGAAAGCCATGGATGACAAAACGGAATTGATTAGGGCAGAACTGAAAGCCACCAGGGACGATGTTCACAATATTAGGGCAGAACTGAAAGCCACCCAGGATGATGTTCACAATGCTCTCAATGAGTTCCAATTGAAACTAAATTCCCTAAAAGCTAGGGTAACTGAGACAGAAGATAGAATTAGTGATCTGGAGGACAAACAGATAGAGAGAAAGGATCAGGGGGAAGCCTGGAACAAACAGCTTAGAAGCCACGAAAACAGAATTAGGGAAATAAATGATGCTATGAAACGTTCCAACATCAGAATTATTGGAATCCCTGAAGGGGAGGAGAAAGAAAGAAGTCTAGAACATATAGTGGAAAAAGTTCTCCATGAAAATTTTCCCAATCTCGCAAATGGAACCAGTGTCCATGTACTAGAGGCAGAACTGTCTCCCCGCAAGATTATAGATTCTCAAAAGTCCTCAAGACACCTTACGTTCAGAGGAAAGCCCATCAAAATAACGTCAGACCTGTCCACAGCAACCTGGCAAGCCAGAAAGGGCTGGCAAGATATATTCAGGGCACTAAATGAGAAGAACATGCAGCCAAGAATACTTTATCCAGCAAGACTGACATTCAAAATGGATGGAGAGATAAAGAGTTTCCAAGACCGGGAAGGCTTAAAAGAGTTTGCAAACACTAAGCCGACATTGCAGGAAATACTAAGGGGGGTTTTATAAAAGAGGAAAAACCCCAAGAATATCACTGTACAGAAATACAGAGACAATCTACAGAAAGACTTCAAAGGTAACACGATGTCAATAAAAATGTATCTATCGATAATCCCTCTCAATATGAATGGCCTAAGTGTGCCCATAAAACGACACAGGGTTGCAGATTGGATAAAACGACAGGACCCATCCATACGTTGTCTACAAGAGACCCATTTCGAACCTAAGGATACACCCAGATTGAAAGTGAAGGGATGGAGAAGCATCTTTCATGACAATGGGCCTCAAAAGAAGGCCGGGGTAGTGATTCTCATATCAGATAAATTAGATTTTAAACTAAAGACTGTAGTCAGAGATACAGAAGGACACTACAGCATTCTTAAAGGGAATATCCACCAAGATGATCTAACAATTGTAAATATCTATGTCCCCAATATGGGAGCAGCCAATTACATAAGAAAACTATTAATCAAGAAAAATAGTCATATTGATATGACTACATTGATAGTAGGAGATCTTAACACGCCTCTCTCAGTAATAGACAGATCATCCAAGCAGAAAATCAATAAAGAAACAAGAGCATTGAATGACACATTGGACCAGATGGACCTCATA